>VZTH01013788.1:626965-686295 GCA_013397815.1 Aleadryas rufinucha | reverse complement strand
CCCCGGGTGCCCCCGGGCTGGGGGCGGCGGGCGGGGGCTGCCCGGGGACGGGGTGTCCGGGAGCCGCGCAGCCTCGTCTCGGCGGCACCGGGGCCGGGCAGCGCTGCCTCTCCGGCGGGGCCGCTGCCCGCGGGCTTGCACATCATGGGGAAACCCTCCTTTCGCACAGCCCCGAGTGGAATGCTCGCCTCGAGTTGATGCCGTCCCAGCTATCCTCGAAAGTTATGAGAGAGGGCACGCGGCGTGGCGGAGCCGCCGGGATGAGTTGGGATGCGCCAAGGGGCAGCGGCAGTGCCCATAGGGCTGCAAAGGGCCTGGTATGTGACACACAGGTGAAAGACCTCAGATGGATGGAGATTTACACGCTTTTAAACCTCCTAGTATATGAAAAAGCAGTTCCAAAAGAATCGCTGAAAGCTTTGGCATCTGTTAGTCCAAAAATAGCAAGTAAAAATTTTTTCCTGGTTATAGGAAAATCTCACTGGTACGTGATCCAGTTATTTGTAGATAAGGTATGTGTAAGAGAACCTAAGTTATGGTACTTGTGAGAGAACCTAAGTGGAGAGTGAGCAAGAGTTCAGGCAGGATTTCCCAGTTTATGAGAGAAAGTGAGAGATCATGGAAACAGGGTGAGAAAAACTGGCAATGCAAATGAGAGACAGTGTGTACACTGGAGTGAAGAGACTGCAGGAACCAGGGTGCAAAGTAAATCCTCATATGGTACTGAGACAAGAATCAAAAGGTAAAGCTCTATCTGAGAATCAAAGACAAGCACTGGAAAAGCAGAACTTCAAAAATGAAGGTGGCAGGAGTTTTTCTGGATTTTGAATTTGGAGGTTTCTGAGCAGAGGAGCTCAGAAGAACAAATAAATCATTGGATAATGCTCAGATTTTGCTTAACAGATTGGCTGTGGCTGAAGACAGTGCAGTAGCTGCTTGCAGAAGGAACCTCTCTTCCTGTGGTGGTACAGAAAACAGTCTTTGCAGCTAAATGTTTTGCTGTGGTGTCTTGAATAAACCCATAGCCAGGTCTCTTAATACAGATTTTTTTTCTAGGTTGGCAATTCCTTTTTCCAGTGTAGAATGGGGACCTCCAAAATTAGTTGACTCTGTCAAACTTGTAAGTTTGTCCTTTCCAGGACAGCAGCTTACACAGGCACCTTGCTCTCTCCTAATGAGATACAATTGTTCAATTTTCTGGGGGCTGGTCTAGAGTCTGGGCTCGTCAGAGTTCTTGGGTTTAATTAATTGTAATGGAGTGCAGTATAAAGTCTGTACTACACTGTGATTCTGAGTAGATGATACAGTGATGTTCTTAAATACTACAAAACGCTGTGATAGAACGCTGCAAAGCACCATGAGACAGGAACTGAGCATCATGGCAGACAAGAGGTCCACTCCAAATCCAGTAGAATTTGGGGTCTCCAAAGAGATTTTTATTCTCCATTCAAACACGATTTCATCATTTAAACCATGACCCTGTCTGCTGATGCATTTTAATTGCTTTGTTGTGTATGGAAACACCTTGAGCAACTCTTGTAAGAGCCAGTTTTACCTCCTGAGTACAAGATACGTTAATTTTCTGTTGAAATAGACAAAAAAAATCCCAACAAAATGTACTAACACTATCATGCCTGTTGCTTGCACAGACAGCCTAAACCACCTATCCAAACTCTGTTCTAATTAGTGATTGAGACTGCAAATGCTACGTGGTTTTTGAGACTTGGCTAACATGTGAGTGGCTGCACTGGATCTGTCCAGAAGGTCTGTGTAGTTCAGTGTCATTTCTCTTCAGTGGCAAACCCCAAATATCCAGGGAAAGATCCAGCACTTTGCCACTCTCCAGCCCCCTGAGAGCTCAGGGATCTCCTGACCCAAGCTTGCCCTCTGTGTGTTTAGTACATCTCACTAGCTCCCTTCCGTGACTGTCCAGCCTCTAACTGAACCCACAAACACTTTTAAAATTCATGGTTACCATGTTGCAGATGCTCTGATCCTTGTTTACATGGAAAATCTCTTCCTTTCATTTGTTTTTCAATGTGCTGCCTGTTTTCATCCGACAGCCTGTATTTCTTGCATTGAAAGAAGGAGTGGACAATCGGCTCCCCTCCATGCTGCTCACATTTTAGCTGTCATTCCCCTGCCTGGGTTACTGCTTTTTCAGGCTAGTTGTTCCATTAATGGAAACTAACTCCTGCTTCTGGGTACCCTTTTCTGTCCTCTCCTGGTACTCTAGATGCAGTAAAATCACTGGCATAATCATGGTCCCTTCCTAGGTGTGGCCCTGCAGATCTTAAAATATTATCCTAGTCAGGGTCAAGTCTTTCTATGAAGTCTGTAAATTGTTGCATAGAAAGTTTCTATTTGAAGACCACATCTATCTTTCCATGATCCTCCTTTCCTGAATTCTTAGTGAAAACATGGAATGGTTTCACCAAATCTGCTAGATTAACCAGGGCTAAAGGAATAAAAAAAATTTTACAAAATATTGCCATTTCTTTAATTATTTTCAGGCCTGAGCTTACATCCACTGAAATCAAGAGTGACAGACTTGGTCTCTACTCTGTAACTAGAAGTGATTTAGAATGAAAAGAACCAATATTTATCTACAACTTAAAGCTATAATTACAACTTGAAAGTGTTTTTTATGCAGTCGAGCTGCACTGTATCTGACTGCTGAGATACTGTTCTTCTGTGTCTCCTAAAGATTACTGGTATCTTGGTTTCATGCACAGCAATAAGTACATGTTCCAAATCATTAATTATTTCTTGTCCCTAGGCTTGCACAATTTTGTCTAGCATAGACATTTACAAGATAATACACCAGTCTTCAAACAGAATTCATGACTTGGCTCACCATTGCTTTGGAGAAATACAAAAAACTGCAGTGTTCATACTTCAAAACACTAAAATGAAGTAGATGATAGCATTAGCTCAATACATTACCGGTAGCCATAGTTTTAAATAAACCAACCTAACATCTGGCATGGGCAAATGCAATGATTTGGGGGATTTTTTTCATTTTCTCAGAGGTGCCAAGCTACTATTGGAGGGACAGATACGTCCTAAAATTATTTCTGGTTCTCAGCTGGCATAATGTGCATGTGGAGGTGATGAACCTCTGCTCACTGCTGCATTCTGCAGCTCTTCCAAATGGGAGAGACCTGGGAAAGAACAGGTATGTTGGCAGGCTGGAAGTGACTGATTTGCACAGTAGTCAGTAATGCCAAAACAACCACGGAACCTTTAAGACAGTCTCTGTTTCATGGAGAAACTTCATACTTAAAAGTCTAGGAGGGGGAAGAAACCTCCCAAAATGCAGTTATTAAGCTTTTCTCGCTTCTTGTCCTCTTATTAGTTATATATTTGGTTACACAGGACTGAAGCTGTGTATGGGTGATGTAATTCCAGATTTTCAGATGTTCTACCGAAAGGTTACTGGCGCTTAACACCAGCGGTGTTCCAGGGCTCTGTTAAACATGAGCAGGGTAGAAATCGCGTGAACTGACGTCATTTATAGAAACAGTTGCTCTTTCAGCCTGACACAGGGCACTGTTCAGTGAGACCTGAGGCAGCACTGCCCTTTTGAGGACTTCAATTCAACTCTGGGGACGATTGCCTGTGCGCTCGGGAAAACTGCCAGGCCAGGCTATTGCACAAAAAGCTGTGCAACAGGAGCTGACAGGGACACTCATGGAGCGCCCTGTGCTGGCAGGAAAAATCAGTCACTGGAGGAGAGGTTGCAGAACAAACTGGTCCCCAGTAACCATGATGGAATTTCCCAGTGCAGCAGAACTACAAGAAGACAGGCAGTCTGGCTACTGCCTTGTGCTGATGTATGTTAGCATCAGCTCCTGCTGCTAATGGGTACATTCAAATCAAAAATGATTCCATGATAGTTTTCTCTGGATATCAGTGGAATTAGAATTTAGATCCTTCATGGGAATTCTGAGTATCTTTTGAATTGGCTGAATAAAGGGTCGAGTGCTGCCACTTGCACATTTCCACGTTGCAGAACAGAAGTGAAAAGAAATCACAATTTTACTGTCACAGGGAGGACACAGCATTTGGCCATTTTATCAAAAATTTACAACAGTGTTATTAGAGGAAAGGAGAAGAGGAATTGAGAGTGTTTGCAACCTCTGGTGTGTTTTTGGACCAATTTCTCCCAGGGCTCTTCAGGCATATAGGTACTTCCTTGGCATTTGATCTCTTTCCCAACCAGGAGGAGCGTAAGATCATAAAAATACAGGAAGCCTTGCAGGAACCCCCAACATATGTACTCATTTCTCTCAAAAGGGCTTCAGAGGATTTTGGCTTGCTTGGCAGAGGACTAAGAATCTATTGAATGAAAAACGAGAATGGATTTATTACAGCATTATGAAGAACTGAACAGGGAAGGATTTGTAAGGTAGGATCGAACCTCCTCAGTACAGGGCAGTAGGAGCACGTGCTGATTCTGGCAGGGTGTGGAAGCAGATCAGCTTCTCCCTCTGCCATCTTTAAAGGTGCCACATAAATGGCAGCAAACTAAGTAGCCTGCAAAAGCTGGCATCTCCTTACTGCAAAGCATTTGATGGAGATCAGTTTGGGTTTTTTTTTTTTTGCTTATTTGAGTTATACTTTCTAAATTCTGCTTAGCTAATCAGGTGGTAATAAAACTAAGAGCCCTGCATTTTGCAAGCTTTTATTAAATTTTGAAAAACTCTGGGGAATATCCACATAAGCAAGAGATAGCAAATTGTGAGCTATGCAGATTTAAGTAGGAAAAAAATATGCTCATGTCTGTAATATGTGATGAATGCTGCTTTATATTTGAAACCTTGTCCCCAGTGGAACCCATTACAATAATGTTTATACAGGTTTATGCTATAAATGCATGATATTTTCCCTACAGCAGAATATGTTGGAATTTACTCCTGATTAAAAAAAAAGTGTGAATGGATGATATCCCAGATTCTGGATTGCTATAGGCACAATTATGCCCTTTTATTAACAAATGAAGCAATGAAAAATATCATTTGTTAACATAAGAAGGGCTTAGTACAGCAGGCAGAATTGATAGGAGGTGCACCCTAAATCTCCTGCACCACGTGTGAACTGGAAGTCAGCCAAGTCCTACAGAATTCAGGGAAACTGGATCTTCAGGTGCCAGTCTCACACAAAGCCTGGACAGAGGTGCTGACTGTCGTGGGAAAAAGCGGGAAGATGACAGTGATGGATCAGCACACAATTAAACAGCAGGAAGAAGTGATGTCACAGTAATATTTTGGCTGCACAGGTGTCTTGCTTTCAACTCAACAGTATTTGTCCTGTAACAGGCCCAGCCACATGACACAGGATCTGCATCCATGGTTTTCTCTATGTGAAAAACCCTTGCATCAGCACGAGAACATCCATGTACTTTAAAATAAACTACCTGAAGAGAACAGGACAGAGCCCTTCTCTCCTGCTCCCCTTGCCACTGTTCCCTGACAGAGAACATCACTTACTTTATACTGTGGAGTGACAAGGGACAAGGACAGGAGCTGGAGAGGACTCTTCCAAAGATAGGTCACTTTTTCCACATCTCATCATAGTGTGAAGTGTAGACACAAGAAAAGCCTCTCCCATCACACAGCCTGGGATAAGATTGCCACCAAGTGTGTTTTAAGCCATAGAGCCTTTTAAATATTTGAGCAGCGATGTGGGAACTTCATCCCTCAGCCTGGAGTGAGCAGGCTGGCAGTGCACAGTGCTGTGACATGAGAACACAGCAAAATTCTGGCTTACACATGGATCTCTTGTATAAGCTCCATTACGTACTTTTCTTTGTTAAAAGAGAATTATATTATTTCTTGTTGCATCCTTGGGGCTGAAGAGACGAAAACCATTTCTCACTTTGTGTGGAACAATGAGGCCCTGTTCTCACTTGGGGTCTTAAACTCTTGCTTTAATGTAATTTAGAAGGAAAAAAAAAAAAAGGTTGAGCATTACAGAATGAAATAGAAATACTAAACTTCATTATTTAACTTCTCTTTCATGAGTGAAACTCATTTACAGGGAAAGGTGCTAACCCAACTTTCATGACTTCATATGCAATTTCTCCTTGGCCTCCTCTACATCTGCCATCAGCTTTGCCCTATTTGTAGACTTCATTAGTGAAACAGATCAGTAAGGTACAATTCCTTTAAAAACAGCAAATTCATAGATTTTTCTTTTCTTCCTTAAACCCAGCACCTAAAACCCCATCTCACAGCCTGTGTCTGTGCACTACTCGTTTCTATAATGTATTTTGACATCCTGTTTTTATAAGGGGCGGAATTCTCAGTTGTTGCCTTGATGTAAATCTATAGGTTTTCCTCTTCCAAATAGGAGCCAGGGCTCTGTGTAAAGATAAGTTGTTCAGTCTTAGAGAAGACTTCAGGGAAATGCCACTGTTACTCATCGAAATTATTCTTTGCTCTACGAATAAAGCCAATAACATAATTGGGATTATCTGAGGAGTGAAATATTATTCAATTTGAGTAAGCATGGCTGTGCGTAGACATTAGTGGAAGAGTAAATTCAGCACCAAACAATAAAGAGAGACCACAGTCAGTTTCCATTCGGAAATGTTTGATTTCTAGAGAAGAACCAGGTAATCTCAGAGCACCAACATCAGATAATTGCCCATTCATTTCTTCAGATGGTTGTGTGGATCTGACCTGGGTTTCCTGTTGGCAGCCAGGTGCTGTGTGAGATGAGCAGGTGCCCCGAGGTTTCCCCGCAGGGCCGGTGTGGGGTCAGCGCTGTTCCCCCATGCAGTGACGCAGCAGTTGTGCAGCGCCCGCTGCTGCTACCTGGGCCAGGCTGCTCTGCGAGAGACAGACACAATCCTGCCACTCACACTTAGCGTCAGGCAAAACCACTTCAAAGTAGATTTTTTTTCTGCCTAACCCTAAATAGCCACTGCAGTAATATGTATATCTGCATACACAAAAGAGTTTGTTCTTAAAAAAAATCTAAAACAAATGCAGAACCGTGCCAGGATTATACATTTCATTTCCCAGCATACAAATGAGGAACTAATTTAGTCTGGGCTGTTCATGCATTTTGCTTTTAACAAACATCCATATGCCAAATAGACCTTACACATACTTCCCTGCTGGAGTTTTTTTCCTTTCAACTTGGTAGGGAACATTTGTGATCCTTATTCTACCAAATATATCTAAAGAATATATTTTGCTCAAGGCCTTCTATTTTATAATTTAAGAGAAACAAAATCAATTCATGGCTCTGGCAGTCTCGCTATTATGACAAGCATACATCTGTGCAAAAATACCCCAATCCCTAATTAATTACAGAACGTTATTAATATTTAAAAATTTAACATTGGTTAATTTATTTAATTTTATAAACACAGCCATATGATGTTACTTTTTACGGACTTTTTTCTCATCTTTTGCCTGCAGTTTTGAAATCTGGGTAGTTTAGCATAGCTACAGAGATATTTGCTTTTATCAAGATGATTTTCTGTTCAGATGGTTCCCAGTCCTTTATGTAATGACTTCAGTAACTGAGGCTTGACACTTCACTCCTGACTCATGCAGCACTGATGAGCAGTGTTAATAGGAGTTTTTTCCAATTAGAGGAAACAGGCTGAGAGTCATGTTCTTTAAAATTAATACTTTTTATGAATATATAATGCCAAAATCATCCCAGATCATATTTCTCATTTACCAGAGCACATCAAGTGGAGTTTAATTTTAAGTCAGCTTAGTAAATACTTCGCAAAAATATGCCCTGTCGGAGTTAAAATGGCTCATTGCTGAAAGAGATTTATTTATTGATCTGATAAAGAGCTGCACATAAAATTACTATCAACTTTAATCAGATGAGGACAATTATTTTTTACGACTAATTAGTGGAACTAATAAAAAAAAAATCTTAGCAGGTATAAACTTCTGTGAGGCATTTATATTTGCTTGAAAGACAGTGATCAATCTTGATTTGAACAGGATTGAGCTAAATCCTCAAATAAGCACTGTTTCTGCTGCAACTGCAACAAGTCTTCTAGCAGCTATTCAGCCTTCTCCTGTGCATGTTCAGTATTTATAGTGGACATACATAGTCCATCAGGTTCATTGGTAATCTTTAAACTATCCTCTCTTACTTTTCTATGACCCTATCAAAAATACAAATTAACAAACAGTGAAAACCTTGCTTTTCTCTATACTCATTATTCAAATTGCTCTCACTCAGTTTGGTCCTGAAGAAATATCTTTGATAGCTGTGGTGTGACATGGGCATTGTACCGGGCAGCCAAAGGAAGCAAGTGGTTCTCATTCACAGATAATACAATGGCAGTGCTTTTTGTGCCCTGTAACTACATCTGCACTGCTCCTTGAACCATCCACATTTATACTCAGCTAAAGAAAAGCACGTTTGGCCAAATATAAGATACATTTTTAATTGGTATCCTCGTGCGCATATTTAAACACCAATCCTCGGTAGAAATGCTCATCTGAAGCAGTACTGTGAGCTCTGTTAGACAACTGGGTATATATATGGTTTATATCTACGTTTT
The DNA here is from genome assembly GCA_013397815.1 of Aleadryas rufinucha. NCBI lineage: Eukaryota > Metazoa > Chordata > Aves > Passeriformes > Aleadryas > Aleadryas rufinucha. The sequence continues at coordinate 677,747 of VZTH01013788.1, read as the reverse complement.
TGTGTGTTTTTTCTACGTTTTTGTGTGGTTTTTCACACATAAGGTCACAAATCAGAAACCTGAGCTTTAGATATATGTGATATTACAATATTAGTTGGAAGCATCTGAGTACCTGTGGTGATTGAATGACTCCTAATTTCTAAAACTCAGTTCTGCTCTACCTCATTCAGCCTCAGCTTCAAATATTAAGGAAACTAAAATGAATCAATGTTTGTATGGATTTTACAAATTTATCATATACATCCAGCAGTGCTGTAGAGATGTAGGAAAAAACCCCAAGAAAACACCACCCCAGCAAAACCAAACACTGATGAAGAGACAAGAGGCAGGCTTTAGTGGCTAATAGCACAAAACACCTTTTTGCTGGGTTTATGCATTTATACTCAGGTATGACCAGACAGGTGGATCAAGAAGCAAAGTAGAAGGAAGCCTCGTGTTCTTATCACACCTCACCACACCACACCAACCTCTAATCATGGACTACAACAACAATTTTGGAAGAGAATTAATTCCAAATACAGTCTATAACTCACATTAGCATCATAGACCAGAGGCAATGTTTGTTAGGAGAAACTTCCAGGACGCGGTAAAATGGGGTTTCGGCCCCAAGACCTTCATTTTGGTTTACAGCTTCGTTCCCCTCAGGCCAAGTTACTAAGCCCTGGCAAGAAAAAGATGCTTGTGCAGAGCATGACCTTATGCAGTTGGGGTAGCATTTGATTTTTTCTTGGCCCTCATTCCTGTAATATCATACACAGGGTTTTTCCTTTGTTTGCCATGCTTATTCCCCTAAGATTAGTCTTTTTCTAGTCAAGCAGTTTAAAGCTAATCGCAGTTGTTATTTTAATCTGTGCTCACCATTAAGAATGCTCGCAGAGCTATTTTGCTTGTTAGCAATTAAGGCTTCCCAATGGAAGTTCATGATTACAGCAAAAGCAACCTGTTTAATACTTGGCACCTCTTTAGTACACAGGCATTAAAACCAGGAGCACAGAAGCATGCTAATGCTGCTGATGAAAGCAGGCTTAACAAAGTCTGTTTTGAATATAGAGAAATGCAATGCAATCCTCGTGTGCATTTCTGGTCCCTCCCCTCTGTGTTTTACATTACTGTGATAAGGTAAGGAAGTGCTGTTGGACCTTCATTAATTTATTACATATTAGTCATGTCTGCAGCATATCCTCATGCTTTCACCAAAGCAGACTGAAGTGTTGGTCCTAGTTCCAGTGGCATTACTAATAAAATTCCCTGGACAGGTCTCAAGACCAGGGTCCGACCTTTGCTTATTCAGGCAAGCACCCTATGCTGAATTATGACTTCTTTCTTCTGTTAAGAGAATTAGTAATTGCTGCCACTGATCTGTGTGTCAAGACTTAAAAGTTATTATCTACCGTCATGTCAATTAGCAAAGGCTGCTGGAGCAAATTTTTGCATCTCATGTTGATTATCCATGTGATTCTGCCATAAAAATTATACATAAGAATGCCCATTAGCTGAACTAAAGCATTAAATGACTAGGTAAGAAACAACATTGCAGGGGAATTCCCCTCCCCTGACCCAATTCTGTCCTGTTTAAAATTATTTCCAGACAGAATAGGGCAGAGAAATCCAAAATAATTTTTTTTTTTTTAAACTGATACGTGGAGATGCACAACCACTCTTGTGCATCACCTCCTGTGGTAAATGTTGTTGATTTACATTGATGGGGGTGAAATTTGTCTCACATTGGGTAAATGTGTTTTGTTCCAACCTGAGAAATAGGGAAACCACTGAGAAGTGGTTAATATGTTAATAAAGACCGCATCTTCACAAACTAGTGAGGTACCTTCACTCATTGTGGTCAAGGTTTTAAGAACAAGGCATCTGAAACTGGGCTAGAGGTCTGCTTTAGGGGAAAGCTATAAAATGGGACCTAACCATAGCCAGTCCTCCTGGGACAGCAATTACAACAATAAATGTTCCACAGCAGATGCTAATGCTGTGTATAAACAGTCATCCCCTAAACTGAAAAGAAATGTTGGCCCCCACATGTCTTTTAGGGGCCCATTGTACGTGTGGAAATGTAAAGGAAATGTAAAATTGATATGCGCACCATGGCATTGGGTTTAGTCTCCTCTGCCTCGGCCTGGGTGCTATAAATCTGTCCTGGCTGTGAGTGAGGCTGGAGGAGCTAAATGGGCAGAATTTATGTGTGTCAGTTTTATGGGCTCGCCCCGAGTACAGCGCGGGTTATCGGTCAATGTCAGGTTCAGCGCCCAGTGACCCACTGGGTTCGGATCACGGCAGTCACAAATCAAGAGCATAATGAAGGCTGAGGAGAGGGCTCTGCTGATTTATTAGGACATCTGTCTGGCTGTAGACAGCCCAGTGCTGCCCCTGTGTAGTGCCAGCTATTAGCATAATCCTCACCACGAAACTTCTTAGAGATTTAAAAGAGAGGAATAAAGTATTCAAAGAAGACTGGCTAAACCAGAAGGATTTTTCTTTTAGTGCTCATTACCAGTCTTCACTTTTTATGCCAACACCCCATAAAAATAATAATAAAAATAAGTAATGTTAAAAATAAATTAATGGTTTTAGTTTTCCAAAACCACTGAATTTTCAGAACACATCTATATGTCTGTTTATAATAAAGTCACTACCCCTGCTACTTTTCAAAGACGTTTTAATATTTTAATTTTTTATTATTCATTTATATTTAACCACAGTAGTGTCATCTGCATATAATGTTATCACCTTCATTCTTACAAAGTTAGTCTCCTGAATTCTGTAATGTTAAAGGAAAAATTCAAATTTTTTGTGCCAATTATTTTGGCTACTTTTTAGGAAAAGCAGAAATTAAGCACAAACTCTCTGAGTTTATCTATAAGAGTCAATATCATAATGCTGTAAGTTGTAAATGCCATGATACTACTTTATATTGTATAGGTCAAAAAGTGTGTGAGGTGCAGAACAACTAATACTGGCATGTGCAAAGCTGCTCTTTTTTTGTACATGAGAGACACTCACCTGAAAAATCAGACAGATCATTATTTCTCCCTTGATCAGAATTAAGGTGAAATAGGTTTCAGTCTATGAAGATTAAATTATTCCCTGAAGATTCTCTTATATTTGACTGTGTATTTTAAAAGACTGTCACTGTTCATATGTCTTCAGAAAAAAAAAGTTAAATACTGCATTAAAAAAAAAATTGCTGTGAATTTTGAAGGAATTTTATCACTGGTATCATTCCATTTCCTTTTTATTAAATGTTATGTTAGATAGGATTTGAGCAGTTACCAAATTTACTGTAGGCAGGGTAGAAACACCCACCAGCATGTGGCAATCCCTGCTTTGCTTAAACCGGGGTGAAGTCTGGGTGACATGAAGAGAGAAGAAATAGAAAATCCAGACTATTAAGAGCACTGCGAAATTATAAACCTGTGTTTGTTTTAGTTTCAAAACTCTCAATTGGTCATGCTGCTATGGTGGTTTTTTGGCTAGATTTTGTGTGCCATTCAATGAAAACACATTCAAGGATGTAAGACAATTTCTGGAATTCAGTCCAGTTGAAAGAATCTGAAGTAGAGTTAGCATCCACTGCCTAGAAACTTTAGCATGAAGAAACCTGTGCATGTGTGTAACTGCCCTGATTAACAAAGGCATGATTCGACTCGTGTGTGCTGCCCTACTTATTTCATGAGGTAAGATTTGGTAGTCTGCAAAGAAGTAGAAAATGGAGAAACTGAATACCCAGTCATTCCTTTGAACTCAAAAATGGAAACTATGGATTGCAGTATCTTTTCCAAAATAGCAACATAAATAAATATGTGTGTGCATGGTACTTGCCTCCATAAATTCCAGCGTTGTTCTTCCAGCTGAGTCACTAAATGCTCTATGTATTTGTTGGAGTCCATATATTCCTAAATGAAAAAAAAAAAATTAAAATATTAGTTTTTCAATGTTCAAAGCATTTGTAAAATTTTGAGTAAAAAGCAGTCAGAGTCAGTTTGCGGACTGCACTTTGATTTTGCTCCCAAAGTTATCCCATGTACATAGAAATCATGGTGATATAAAAATCTAGATTAAATCCACATTTGTATTTGTGTCATGTGAACAGGGCAGAAGCCCAATGCGCTCTTCAGAGATTATTTGAGGGGAAGGCAAGAGGCACTGAGGATACACAAGCAGCACAAATAAATTAGCACACATATAAATTCATATCCATATTCCAAGCCCAGAACAATCTTCCCTGGATCCAGACTGAAAAATAACTTCCCAGCAGTGCAGTCACTGTTTTGGTGCACATTTTGTTTACTTTAGATATAAATCAAAGTGAACTGAATATTTGACTCAAATATTTATTTCATGGACAGTATGAAAAATACTATAGCACGTACCCTATTTGAAAATGAAGCTATAACTCAGCTCCTATGTTATTTTCCAGTCCAACTTTTGCAGATGCAATAACTTGCAATATCAGCTCTATGAAAGCTCCTGTACTTGTGTCTAGACAGAATTTCTGATAAATAATCTTGACCAGATGAACAATTCTGATTTTTTTCCTATTGAAGCCTATTCTTTAAAGCCTATGCAAAGAAATGATGTTTATTCTCAGCAGAGAAATCTGTCAGTAATAGAAATACACCACCTCATTTCCAGGAGGAAGGCAACATCAGTGTTATTTATATCAAATATTTCAGAATGAGCCCACAGAATAACGTGATATAATATGATATATTTGTATGACAGCAGTACCAACGCAGTCACATTACTATTATTCTGAAAGCCTATCAGTAACAACATAACTTTCCTGAGATATCTCACCAAAGCAAAAATATGTCTCAAACCTCATACTTCAGGAAATAGCAAATATTGGAGTACTACATGGAAAAGAATCCATCTTCCCTTTCTGAAGACAAAAGCTCCATTTTTATGGCTCCACTGTTTTACGTTTGGACTCATCACAGAACCTCTTCATGGAGTTCTTATTGATATTAGAAGTTGTTTCTTTACTATTATTATTTCTTTTGTGTACACACATGGATTTTTGTTGCAAAGTAGTTGTTTCTTCTGAGCCATTTATCTTCATGGCCAGGAATGTGAGACAGCCACTACAGGGTCAGTACATCATCATGTCTTCTCAAGGTGAAGATAAATGTTGGCTGATTTTAATGATCATAATTTATGTATAAATGTACATTTTTATTTGTCAGGACTGGAATTGTTCCAAGTGATTCTGTGTTTCTGTCCACAGTAATTATTTTCTTGTTCAGAGAGTCAGAGAGAGAGAGAGAGGGAGAGGGAGAGTGGTCCTGCAAAGGCACCAAGAAATGTCCCTGGCACAGAGAGGAAGCAAGAGGATGACTCTGCTCCCAAGGAGCCTCTGCAAAAGCATCTCAGCCATATCCTGTTCAAACTGCATGGCTTGAAAAGCTTTGGGTATTGTAAAAACTCCATTAAGCTCTGTGGTCACCCCAAGCGTAAATTTCATTCTAACTGCTGTAAATAGAAGTATCTTGTAGCTGTTTCTTTCAGAACACATTAAGTAATGTAAATCCTGACAAACACCATGAACTTCAGTAGCAATTAAGCAGGAAGCTTCTTCTAAGCTAATTCTAGTAAAATCATTCTGCAATACACATATATTAGAGTTCACAAAATATATACTCTACAAATATATAATGATGATTAGTTGCAGTATCAAGTTCTTTAAAACAAGTTGCCTATTTTACTTTATTTTTTTTTTTACTACAAATCTGGCATAAATTAGTATTAATACCTTTACATCTTTTTAATGTAATATTAAACAATATTCCTGATTTATTCATCAGTGCACTTTGCCCTACAGGCAAAGATAGGATCAGCAGTTTTATTCTGTATAATTCTACCATGATAATATAAAAACCTCATTCTGAAGCAATTTTCTTAAAAACATTTTCTGAATAAGGACAATGGGGAAAAAGAAAGCATTGTGTTTATCCTATAAGACTGCTGCCTTAATGTTAAGATTTTCCTGTGACAAATCAGAAATACTATTTTGTTTCTCTTTAAAAACCTGCAACCTGGGAGTATGTGATCTGTCAGTGTGCAAAAGCGATGTAAAAAAATCAACCATGATTTGATCATGGTTAGCAGCACCTCCTTTCTTCTGGCACATTCATGTGCCAGCTGTATCCGCAGCAAGCCATCTGCTTCAGACAAGGCCTCTGTCCCCAGGCCCAGGTTTCTGCTCTCTTCTCTTATCAGCTCTCCCAGTAAGACAAATTCTGCCATCCCTGGATCAGGACCCAGTGTTATCATTTTGTCAGTGCGAAGCAAATAGCAAACAGCCACTTGAGATTTAGAACAACTTCGTGATTTAGAATAACTTGGCACATTCAGTGAGAGCAGAAAATGTGAGTAAAACCCCAAAGTAATCACAGTGGTTTATGGTTGGACTCAATGACCTTAAAGGTCTTTTCCAACCTAAATGATTCTCTGACTTTATGTTCAACAAGGCAATGTATACAGTTCATTAAAGCACTTCACAGGGCCCAATAGATCACATCTAGAAGGGAAATACACGTATTTTGTAGCTTCCTTGGAGCTCTGTCATATGAACGCTTGTGCTGTGCAGGCTCTGAGTAGCATGGATAACTGTGGAGTCTGAAAGATTACATGGAGCATCGTTTTCTGATGTAAGGATAAAAATCATTTAGGCAGACATGGTGGTGCTAATATTAGATACTAATGAGACAGACCAATCAAAGGGGAGAGAAAGGCTATAAAAGCACAGCGGCCCCAGGGTTTCAAAGGGGGTCACAATTCTTCCTGTTCCCCCTAGAATGATGGACACTGAGCACCTGCAGAGCAGGAAGGGGTAAAGCTGTGTAAAGCCAAGTCAATATTTCTGAAATGATGCAGCATTTTTAATCTGAAGTTGTAGACTCCAAATCAGTGTATTTATGTACATCTGATACTGTTCTATAGCGATTGCGTTGGTTGTAGAATTGCCATCCATGGTGTTATCCACAGCTGGACTGGACTTCAGCAGCCTGCGCTGTGCTGGCTCTGCCTGGAGTCCCACTCCGACCTCCAGCCATTCCTCACAACTTGCAGCATTACTGACAAGTTCATGATTTAAACAAACAAACAAAAAATTAAAATCTTTTTCAGGATAATGAGTGAAACCTGTCCCCTTTCTTCTGAATTAGTTACTTTGCAGCCATGAGAAATTCACTCCTCCATCTATCCTCCTGTGATGTCATATAACTGCACTGTTTTAAGGAAAAAAACATTCTGTAATATGTTTAAATGCAGTAGCAAATCTTTCTAACAGATGCATGTATTCTAGCATGCAGGAGGAGATGGCATGCAAATGTCACATACCAGCTCATCCAATTTAGAGAGCATTAGAGAATTGCTCTACCCAAATCGTTGCTGATTTGAGTTGAAGCACAAACCTAGAATATATCTAAATATGTATTTTTGACAGAACTAAATATCTCACTTTGCAGTGCTTAATTGTTTTTCTAGATTTGTAGGGTTTTATTTTTCTTTTCTTTGTTAGCTGGATGGCTGTCAGGAAAAAACAGGGAAGAGAAAGGAAATGAAGTGCCTCCACTGAGGCCCGGGATCCACTGCTCAGTATTTTGGTTGGTTACATGGGTATTTGTTCTGGCATATCCCTGTTGTTGTGCTGGGCAGGGTATCAAAAATTATCCAGCACACAGAACATTTTCCCATCCATTGTTACAGAACAAACCCTTAGAGCAACCTTAGGCTCCCAGCACAGGAGTCCCTCGCTGGAAGCTGGAGGTGATAAATTCAAGCCAAAGAAATAGCTCATAGTCTCTGCCTCTCTTAAGGAACTTGCACAGCTTGGTATCAAAGAGAGTTTAATGAGCTTAGCGAGATGTGAAAAGGATTAAGGATACCAGCAAATCACTTGATTACGTACTTAATTCAATAGGGCTACTCACAAGCTGCAGGCCCGCCTGTGCTGCACTGGGCAGCAGGGCCATGGGGTGGGACTGGCCCCTCCTGCAGCACGGACACCCCAGCTCCCCCAGACCCACACACCTCAGCCAGGCACGCAGGGACACGGCCACTGTCCCCCTGCCACCGCTCTCCTGTCCTGAACAAGGTCCCAGCGAAGGGCCTCGTGCATGGCTGAGATGCCTGGGCTGTGCAGAAAACAGGGAAACTGGGACAGAGACTAGGCTGGCACTCACGCTCCTGCAGACCAGTTTTGAAGCAGGGCTGGGAGGTAAACATCCTGAGCCCTGTACAGCCCAAACAAAGTTTCCCACTCCCCCCTGGCACATCTAATTCCACTCTCAGTTTGACTGGGACAGACTCTGTGCAGGCAGCCCTAGCCCACTCTTCCACAACACTACCCTTTGATTCCCCCAATATCTGTATTTGGAACCAGGCAGGAAAGCACCAGCATGGATTCAGGCTCCCGTGCTCCACAGAGGAAGACATTGGTCACTGGGGAGCAGAGAAAAACCAAATGAACAACGGGATAAGCACACAGACAAGTTCCTCTGAGTGTCTGGAGCCGTCCAGCCCTGGAGACAGGGAGCTCCATGGAGAGCCCACAATCATCTGCTACAGTTCAGGAAGTCACATTTTCACAGGGAAAGGTTATTAGAAATCAAACAACAACAAAGCTGTCTGCAGCCAAACAGCAGACTGTTGCAATTAGGAAATGATGTTAGCAAAGCAACAAGGGGGACATCTAAGCTGTTACACTGAGTGTGGAGACACGAGTCATTTTTGAAGGATCTTGGAAGAGTGCCCTGGGGTAAAGCTTTAAATCTAGGGAGAGTGACTTCAGAGAATATTATAACTTTCGTAAAATATTTATTTTTGTTTTTATCCTGCTGCATAAACCTTTGATAGAAAATAGACTTTTTTTCCCAGCAGCCTAAGAGGACACACACACACACACAGATATATATATAGATATATATATATATATATATTCTTGTCTAGACAATGTTTTCCATATCCAGAAGCAAAATCAATGAGAATTGAGTAAGCTTTCTGTTGCACACCAAAAAGAAACCAGGTATAAAAAAAGGTAAAACCTTCAGGATTAGTATATTTTCACTCCTTTCAGTACCACACCTTGCTAGACTGCTCACCTTTGGTCCCAAATAACAATGAAAGCTAAACTGTGTGGCTTAAGAAAATAATATCTTTTGAAACTGCCATTACTGCTGTTTTATTATTTTCCTATATGATTTCAACATGCAATTTTAATTGTTGGGTTTATTAACAACTGGCAAGAAAGTGTATATTGAGAGCCTCTGCAATGGAGCAGAAGGCTGGCAAGAGGCCTCGTGCACATTACACCATTATGAAAAAAGCAGTAATGATTATTTTAATAAATATGTTGAGCAAATTTCTTAATTGTTCAAAATCACTTAAGCCTCAATGAACAGTTCCTATTACATCTCAGCTGCAGTGATTAAAACTGATTTCCAATTCATCCGAAGCCAGTTGTTTTCATAAAAAATCAGCTGGGTTTTCCTCCTGCTGCTGCTTGGCTTCCACTTTGCACCCTATTAACCAGCACCCTCCACAGACGGCAGCCAAGTTTAATAAGGCCTGAAATAGCACAAGCTCGTTAACTGATAGACAGATTCTGCACCCTGTGCTCTCTGAGGACAGGGATGCAGGGACAGTTCTCAGAAGAATGCTATCCAGATCTGCAGCTGGCACACAGAGTCCCGCTGCATTTGGGTTTTTGCCAGTTTGTCCCTAAAGAAGTTGAGTGTCTGGGATAACAGCGTGGGTACCCTGCTACTCAGTGACACTGATGCTGGTGTTCTTTCCTCACAGGGAAGAAAGTGGGGAGAGAGAATGCTCCAATTTTATGCTGTCTTCCATCAGCTTATAAAACATTCTGTTTTCCAGTAAGACGTTTTCTAGGAGAAAATCTCCTGTCACATGCAGGCATATGCAGGAGAAATATGTGGACCAGTATTCTGCAAGAGCTCTTCCCTGGCTTACTAGACCAGTAGACCATGAGCTGGAAGGTGAGGAACAGATTTGATAGGAACCACCACCACCATTCAGGTTTCCAGGTGCTTGGCTGGTTTGGATTGTTGCAAAAAAAACCAATTTTTTTTCTATGTAAATAGCAGGCTATGGAAATTTTGTCATTTCTGCTAAATATTGAGCAAATTCTTCCATTTGGCTGTAGAAGAAAAGGAAACTGGACATTTTGTCCATCAGGAAAATCCATGCTTGATTTAGCTGATTTTTTTCCCCTGAAAATATAAATCAGTAAAAGCAAATGCAAAGCATTATCTGGAATTTACTAGAGTCATCTTGAAATAGAAAAGGATGATATCATAGAAGGACAGTTTGCATTTATTAGTCATCCTCTAAGTTGTAGAGCTTTTAACACCCATTAACAGCTTTGTTGAGCAATACATCCCCACAGCACTGACACGTGGATGTCCTTAATTTGGATGTAGAGCCAAAACAGTCTCCATAAAGGCTGAATATCCATGGATACCCACCTATCCCGAGGTTCAAGTGGCTGGGTAGGGCCTGACCCTCAGTGGCAGGCAGGAGCAGGAGCTGCAGCAGGTGAAGGTGATGGGCTGCACTCACCAGTGCTTGTCCCAGAGGAAGGAAAACACCAATAACTCTTTGAGCTTCTAACATATCAAAAAAATCAACAAGACCACTGGACCAGCCAAAGATTTCAGCAGAAAATGGGGAAATTTTGCCTTTTGGCCAGGAAGAGGAATGAGTACGGAAAAGCAGGTTGTACCAGAGCACCCTGGCTGTCTCCTGAGCAGGTTTGGGGCTGCTCTTCCATTTACTGCAGCTTATGGGAAGTTCTTGTCCTCAGTGAGTATAAAACCTCTCTGTATAGTGAAATATAAAACAAACAGGGAAAGTGAGGTTTAGCATAATGGTGCATGTGAGAGTTCCTGGTTGCTGGAAGTTATTGATGACTGTCTGTAAGTTAAGGAGGTGTCAGAGAGACACAAATGTTTATAGCCCAGCAATTCCACAAATGAAAAGGTGACAGTGTTATTTAAGGTAACAGGAATTTGCTATTTAGCTAAAACAGACATCCAGAGTTTTTAAAAAAAGAAAAAGTGTAGGAAGATGTGCAGATTTTATGAGTTTGCTGCTACTCAGTGTGTATATTTACATGAAATAATTAGCTGTAGTCTTGTTTATGTCAAATCCAATTTACATTAATAAACTTCACCCAGCAAAGACTCGGATGCTGTAAGAAAATGCCCAGAAATGTTAATAGCCTTAAAAAATGCAGAGTAAACACTGGAGCATTTAATTAATCAATTTCTGACATTACCAAGTAATTACAATTTCTGAATCATTTCTTGAATGTTTTTTATGAATATAAATCAACCACACAACACATGGAAGAACTGCTGGTGGGAGGCATTTGACTTAGGTAGACATATGGCACTTGCATGTGACTCCCACTGTCTAAAGAAGACAAGGAGTTACAACAAGGATCGAAAAACATTCACAGGATCTATTGCAGAGTAGGGAAAACTGAATTCTAAGGTTATTACAGACAGTTGGGATTCACAGATACAGATGCTTCATTCTCAGAATGTATCAGACTTTTTAACTCACTTGGAATAACCACTGTCATCTATCCCACAACAAATACCTCAGGACCTGAAGTTTTTGCTACCATTTTCTGTAATTGCTTTGTTATTACTCGTCCTCATGTTTATTCTGGCAGCCTCTGATGAGGAACAATGTACATACACATAAGTCAAGCCTATCTTCATACAGTTTTATTTCTACTTAAAACCAACCTAATAAACAAACAGCAGGTGCTCATTCGTTCAATCATTAAAAGTCAATAGCAAAAATTTTAAAACATACACTATATAGGATGGCCTGGTTTGGAGAGCACCTTGAAGATCATTTAGTTCTAACACCCCTGATGTGGATAGAGACACCCTTCACTGGACCAGGTTGCTCAGAGCTCCATCCAGCCTGGCCTTGAACACTCCCAGGGATGGGGCAGCCACAGCTTCTCTGGGCAACCTGTGCCAGGGCCTCCCAATACCAAACCTCAACCTACCCTCTTTCAGTTTGAATCTATTCCCCCTTGTCCTGTCACTCCATGCTCTTGTAAAAAGTCCATCTCTCTTTCCTGTAGGCTCCATTCACATATATAAAATATCTAAATGTAAGGTTAAAAATCCAACACAATGTTATAGGCACATCAATCTGATGATGCTAAGATATGTCCAAACATCAGTGGACAAAATAAGGTGAGAAAAAGTTCTGAGGATTCCCAGCTTCCAACTACCACTCTAAGGACAGGGGTAACCTGAGATTTAGAAAAACCCAAATTACAAACCCTTTAAGGGTTTTTATGGATGGAAATCAGGGCATCTGGAGATGAGCAGAGAGAAGGTGATGTACGGCACCACAGGCTGGGACTCCTTCTCCAGACAGATTTCTCTTTCTTTCTCCAGCCTTGCTTCCTCCTCCCTCTTTTGTCCACCTGCCACCATGCTCTGCTCTAACCACAAACATTTCCACACAGTTATAGCACATTTTGAAAATTAATCTCTATGTCGAGGTCTCTGTTTGCAATGTCTTGCCTGTGCATATCTATAGTGAAGAAAAAATTGCCTCCCAGTTAATAATGTAGCATTGCTCAGAAAATCTCAGAAGCGGCTTCCAGCACTCCACCCCTTCCTGGTATGCTGGATTTAGTGGGATTACTTACATCCATCCATCTCATCTGCATGATACATAAACACAAACACACAGAAAAATGACAGAACATGCAAATAAATATGCTCCTAAACATCCCCTGTTCATTTTTCACTCTGTGCACAGAGAAAAAAAGGAATGAATCAGAAGCTAACACACAAATATATCTCTGCATTTTCATACTTTATTATAAACAAAGCAGGAGTTGTGCTCACATGGAGCTCTGTCAGCTCATGGTCTGCCTGAAGCACATTTATTGTCACTGTCATTACCAGGACTTGCATCAGGTTCAGCTTTGGGTTCTGACTGATTGTAGTACACAACTGAGTCTAAGGCATGAATCAGTTGTAAACTGTTGCCCAAATCACACATTTTCTTCAACTCACTAATTTCCATGAGATATCCAAGAAAATAAAAACCTTCATTAATACTAGAGGACTGGCCCTGCTCATAGGTATTTGAAGATGGGCAAATTAAAAAAAAAAAAAACAAACTCTGCAACATTCTGTGTATTTTCTTGTAAGTAACTATTCAGTTTCATATGGGAGGAAGCTGGACTTTTCCTCAGAGCAGGTTTCTCATGAGGAGCTGGCAATCCCTGCGCAGGACAGGCAGGCAGCGCGATGGTACCTGACTTTCTGGGTCAGGGGATTAATCATAAGAAGTTTGGTATTTCCTAAGTGGTGTGTAGGCTAGACAGCATCATGTGATCCTGGCTGGAGATAAACTTTTAGTGTATCAGGGATTTAGTGAAAGTAGATTTAGTGGAAGGAAAATGTTTCACTGTAATAGTAAGCTATAAGCAGAGAGTTCAGTAAAGTCCCAGAAAGGAAATAAGAACTGGAACATTGTGTCAGCAAACAGCATACAGGCATTCACTTACGTTGTGTAGGCCTGTTAAATACTTAAGCCAAAGCAGTGCCTTTAGTTACAGACACTAATTCCAGTAAAGTCTGGGTGGAATAGAAAGCACAAAAGCACTGCAAGGACAATTTCTTGCTGGGCTGCAGCTCCAACCCTGTCATCCCCACCAACGCTATAAAAACTCACAGCCATAGGTATCAGTCTGGGATAGTGGCAATTTGCCTTGGCAGGATTAAAAAACCCATGGGCAGAATGGGAGATACCCAGTGGCACCAGGAGAGCTGTGGGGGTGCATTTCCTGGGGTCCATAATAGATGCCTGTCTTTGAGTTTAATGTGTAGGGGTAACTGAGCCTAATACAAAGCCTTTCATAAAATAGAAATTGGTAGTTTCTTCTCTTTATTTATGTTGCAAAGAAAAACTCCCTCTTCAAATCCTGTACACTACAGTTGTATTAATAATCATTATTATCTTGTGCTTTTGTAAGTGATCTGACGCACTGTTAATGCTTTGTCTCCTGAACATTTGTGACTCCAGTATGCCATGTACTATAGCTGCTAAACAACCATAATGATGCTGCTCAATTTAACAAGAATCTGTTTCCTTTTCATAAAAATTAAAGTGAGCCTTTAATTTCATTCAGCATTATAGAATTCATAGGTACAATGCAGTAGCAGAGAAATCAGAGCTTTAATTTAGCTCCTGGTTAACGCTAATAATTTTTCTGCAGTTGAATATTGCTGCACTGAATTGCAGATCCATCTCAAATGTTATGTGCCTAAAGATATTAGTTACAGTTATTGCAAAGCATTCTGTTTATTCAAATCAGACTGAAACAAACACAAACTATAGCATGAAAGGCTGGAAAATATTTGCTTAGATAAATATTCATTGTTGGCTGCTATGCAGAATATATAGAGACAATTCAGATTGCATGATAGCTTTTTGTTTTATACACCATCTTGCCAGTTAGCATTCAAAAATGTAGCTTTAAAAATGCCTTTAATTTTATGTGTGATATACAAAGTGATATATTTAGCTGTTCGTGTTTCTTACATGAATCTTTCCATCCACAGGGAACGTAATAGGAATTAACAGTGCAAATGTAAGCATAAATCTTTATATTTCTGGTAATATCATTTTGTCGTTAACTGCAGCTTACTGGAAAAGTTCTTTGTGATATTTAACTGAATTAAATTTTAAAGATCTTTATCATCATGAACTGGAAAATCTATGGCAACAAGTGATGATTCCTGTTAGTGTACCCACTGCTCCACTGCCACCGTTGTGATGTTTAGACAGTGCCTCTGTCTTGGGAACCAGAGGCAGAGACACAATTTCCTGCAGAAGCCTTGGCTCTCATTGTTCTGAGACAGAGAGGGCAAATTTAAAAACCTGCCATGTATCAATCCTGTACCTAAAAGCATTTTTTTTCACATGCAGGTGACATCTCTTTTCCAGTGTGTAAGGATGTCATGGGTCAGCTTCAGCTGGAATCATGCTGACCTTGAGGGAATTAACTGAGGCCATGCCAGTCCAAAATGAACATAGATGAGATTCAGAAAGTAATCAGGTTTTCCTCTCTGTGGTTAATGGATGAGTTTTAGAGTAATGGGACCAAAAGATTTTCAAACACTGGTTTGAAAAAGTGTCATGTGGGGATAGCAATTATTGTACATAAACATTCTGGAATGCGCTGGCCTCTTGCTATTATCTAGCATTTGTTAAGCATCTCATGTTTCTGAGTATTCAAAACTAGTGGCAATAATTCATGTACAACAGAAGGGCTGAAATTCTGCATCTGAACTGTGTAGGTGCTCCATGCATGACTCACAGACAGTTTATTGTATGATCTTCACAAAAGCTAATGATTTAGATTCATTTCCATAAGCCTTAGGATGTTTGTATGCATAGTCTAGATCAGAATTACTGAGCTTATATTAAATCACAGCAGAAAAAAACCCAAAACAACAACTTCAAGAAACTTTAAAAGTTAAGAGAAGTTCCAGCCCAGAAAGTGCTTTTTTCCCTTTCAAATCTGCATCATCTACCCCAACATGCCCTTCATAGGTATTATTTTTGAAGGGGTTGATTAGTGTTGAAGGCTCTGCCCTGCCCCACAGCTCAGGCAGGGCAGGTCTCCCAGATGCCCAGCTCCCATCAGAAGTCACAAAAATAGGAATTTCTCAGGTCTCACTCCTCACATAGAGAGGCCCACCAGGTAAGTGTGGTTTTCAGGTGTTACAGACATCAAGAGAGACACAAACTGAGCTGCTGCCCCCAGTGAGCCATGCCTGTGTAATGTTGCATGGCTTTGCTGTGAGAAGTGCTGAGCATCTGCAGGTCTCATTGATGCTGCAGAATTAAACTTATTCAGGGGAGAAAAACCAATTTCCAAACTTTAGATACAGCCCTTAATCATTCATTTAAAAAGCATTTCCATTGCCATCAACTTGACAGTATCTAAATGAAAAGACACAGAAAATCTCTTGTTTTCCAACAGGAAATGTGTTCAGGGATTGGCATTTCACATGTATAGAGAAATTTACAATAATCATGTCCTGATGACAAGTCTAGGGAAGGATTTACATCTAATAGGAACGATCTAATTTATCTTTCATACAGTAATACCCAGTGGCTATTGTGAACATTTTATTATGAAGGAAATTAAAGACAACACAAGAAAATTAATGTTTTAAGGGAAAGTTGTATGGTCCATTTAACTCTTCTTTTGACTGTCCACATAATGTAATGAGTTAATTTGCTTCTTTTCATGTGCTTCAGTAACAGAAATAACACTTTTCATAAATCAGCTACAAAAGCTTTAAGAAGAAAAGCGAGCTAGTTGGTATAAAGCTTTTGAATTACTTCTATAAAAATGCATATCATAGGTATTTCTGCAATTTCTCTCTTGAAGAAAAAGCCCTTACACTTAATAACAACCTTCCTCCTCTTTTCCATTCCAACTGCTTTTAGCTTAGACCAAACACTTCACTGCACAACAGTACTACCCCATTGGTATGGGACTCAGTGGAAATTTTGTCACAAACAAGTGTCACACAGTCCCTGCTTGAATGTGGAGACAGTGGCACACTATGAAAGCAGGGCAAAGGTTCTTAGTAGGAAGGTGCATCAACATTTCATGATCGAAGACTTGTAGGGAACCACTCCAAAGTTTTGCAGGTGAGCAGAGCCATTTCTCTTGTCTCACCTCCCTTTTTTCCAGGTACCCTTTATAACTGAGTCTTGTAAAAGAAAATTGTTCCACTCAAAGGTTTCTGTGGTAGCAGTAAAGGGATAGAACCTCAAAAGAGAAGGTCTCCATGCACCTGGGGTGTTGCTCAGGCCCTAGACCTGGCATCCTGAACAATTCTCCTGCTGTAGCCTCTCCTGATGAGGCTGCTCAGGGTAGGATTTCAGGGTGCCTAATCCTGCAGTGTTTACTTAAACAAATCTCAGGGTTCAGTATGGCCTGGGTCTTTCAGTCCAGCCACTTTTGCCTATGTCAATCCAATTGTTGAAAGGAGAAGCACAAATCACAAAGGAATCAAAACAACACAGTGTTAGACGGAGCATTTAAACAGCTAAAGATGTAGATAGGCACCTAACGAGATCTTAATGGCAATGTGCTCATTCTGCTTCCTTGGAGGTGTCTGAAATGCCTCTAGACTTTTGGTAAATTTTCAAAACAGTCTCCCCATTCCTTCCTGTGTATCTAACTGCTTTGCTTTTCTTTTTCTGAGAGGGGGAGGGCAAGGAAACCCAGCATATAAATTCCTTTCCTTGCATTCATACTGAATAAGGTGAAGAAAAATTTCCTCTGTACATATTTGAAAGACACAATCACTTATGTGGATAGCAGAATTCCCCCCTATATTACTTTGCATTCACGCATCAGATGCCTGGGGCCAGAAGGACATGCTGAATATGAGAGTATCTGTCTAGCCACAAAGTAAATATGGTGCACAGGAGGATTAAGACAAGGCAAACGTTCAGTCTGCTGTTTCAGACTGCAAAACTTTTCAGTCTCTCCTGCAATGCCAAAAAAAGTTAAGAAGTTCACAGAGATTATTGGGCTGATCTGCATACTGGGGGAAACTGAGTCACTGAAAAGTCTCTGAGTCACCCTGGCAGGACCATGGGCGAAAACAAGACATCCTCAGTCCTTCCAGTCCTCGAGCCTGGTTACATCCTAACCTGACATCCAAAACATGCCAGGTGTGGTTGTGCGTTATACCCACACACATGCAAAAAAATCAGCCAACTCAAAAAGTGTTTATTTAGTTCAGATCCTGTGACTTAATCTTGCAGCCTTGAAAACTGGAGAGGCTCTTTCCGTAAGGGAGTCACACAATCAGCTCCAGAAACATCTCAGGCACAAGTGATTTTTTGCTGCTTTGGCAGATTGCATTGCCTGTGCTAATATGTGTCAGCTGATAAGTCTCGAGCCATATTGAACCGCTTTATCTTTCAAATTTTGATGAAAAAGACCTTTAGATTATTTGTCTCCTAAAATGCTCCTGATTAGAGCTCTGCTTTCAAATCCAATACTAAGTTATTAATCATGGCAGAGTTTTCTGCTTTCCACAAGTCAATAATTATTCATTTAGCCATGATTAGTGCTACATGGGGAAAACCTTTGTTTTAAAAAAGGCAGCATTCAATTCTTAGCAGATATAGTGCATCATAAATGTAGCTTAGAGTTGGAATAATGTGGATACTATTCTCCTGGGAGATCTGAGGATTTTCTCCACATCTAATTTTTAATTTATAGCACTGAAATGTTCTAACTGCTTTATCTGAAAAAGACATGAGGCACATATTAATATCCATCAAGAAGAAATTCTTGAACTTGGCTGCAAACTCAGAAGTATTTACTAAGCTATAATCTTTATGGGAGCACTAATTAGTTTCACAATGATTATTTGTATGCCCTCAAAGCCTTGGGAAAGTTTTCTAGTGGATAGCAGTGCAATTCCAATGACACCTGAGCACAGTTCTAGGCTGGATTTCCCCATTTCTACCACCAATTAACATCACTCTTTTCATCACCATATATTAGCTCCCAGAGAGGCAGTCAGATGTGGAGCCCAGCTATGCTGCTGTTCATGCCTTGGCCACCCCAAGGTCAGAGGAAAACCTCAATCTAACCAGGCTGCAGGGAGGACTGAGTTCAAAAATGAACTCCAGGATTAGGGTCTGTGCAAATATCAGCAGGGAAAGGGATGCAGTGTGATATCAGTATCAGATATTCAGTAGGAGAGCTGTAGTGTTATTGCTGTCTATTAAGATGACAGAGCAGCATGTGAGCGTGAAGAGTGGCATCAAAGCCCTTTCTGAGCCCACTCTCTCCCTGGACCAGCCCATGGAGCTGCTGCCTGTCCTCACACTGCCTGAGGCACACAAAAATGCTCCCTGCTCAGTCCAGGTGTGCTACACACAGCAAAGAAAAGGAACAAGAAAGAGTTCCCACCATTCTTTGAAATAGAAAAATTTCAGGTAATTATTATTATTAAATGATATAATTATGGGACTTGTGGTTCAAGAACAATAAGCATAGACCTGTCAATTAATGTTTAATTTTGTGCACTTAGAGGCTCGCTCATGCCTGCAAACATCTTTTCCAAGACACAACTGGTGACATTTCCCACCTTCTCATCTATTTTCCTCCTGTTGCTCATGTTATGACTAAAAGCAGCAGGCTTATATTTTTCTCAGTGGGAAATATGTCACCTGCTGTTGGAAGAAAAGCAATTATTGTGTCCTCACTAAATCTTGGGCCTATTTGTGTAGAGCTTTAGAGCTTAAAAATATAAACATCCTGCTCTGTGCCAGTGTAAGTGGTTAGACACTTCGGAATCCCAGCTGGGATCCCCCTGGATGTCACCTTCAGTGCCTGTTAAGCACAGGGAAAGATGCCAAACCCGAGTGCCTTTCCCATAACTGTGTCTGATCACTGGAAAGTAAAAGTGAGCTATGTGCTCCCAGCTCCAGCACAGGACACCTCAAAACATTATGTTTTACCTCTCTCCCCTTACTCCAGGAGTCAGTTAATACTTTTCAGCTTTACTGGAACAAGATTTATGTCTGCTCTGCA
Organism: Aleadryas rufinucha; assembly: GCA_013397815.1. Lineage (NCBI taxonomy): Eukaryota > Metazoa > Chordata > Aves > Passeriformes > Aleadryas > Aleadryas rufinucha. The sequence continues at coordinate 658,081 of VZTH01013788.1, read as the reverse complement.
TTTGAGCAGTTGTTTTCACTCCTTTTGTGTGTTTTTATGTGGCTGTAAACCTGTCTGACAGAGGGACAGGTGTTTTATTTGCACACTGTCAGATGCTATTTCTCTCTGCAATCTCCTCTTATCAAACAGAAAAAGTCTCAGAATCAAAATGGGAAATAAAACAACTGGACATTTACATTTGCAGCTGGCCAAAAGCAATGAAGGAACCCAGATCACAAATGACATGTATATACACACACACACACAAGAGGATGTACAGGTGCATGCTAAGAGACAGCAGTTCTTAATATACAAAGTTTGTTTCTCATGAGTATGTTGTTCTTTAGAAATTATTTTTTCCCATAGAAGTGAAGAAAATGTATATAAACACTTGAAACAAAAAGGGCAGAGGTATGACTTGATTTAAGAAAAAAGTTATTCCTTCACTAATTATGGAAAGAACTAGCAGTACTGATCAGTATCCTAAGATTTAGGGAAGAGGATCTTCAATCAGTTGTAGGGAGAGGATCCACAACCTCAGTACTGGGCATTACTTCAGATAATAAAAGAAAAGGGCTCTCAGTGTTTTCTACCACATAATCCCAGCCAATAATAATAGCAACAGTCATGAATTCTTTTCCCTAACATATATTAAACTGTTATTTAACATTTAAAATAGGGATCATCTACAAACACATTTAGGAGGCACTGTCTATGGAACTGTGGGATTTTAGAAGAAAATGCACCTTTATACATTGTTTTATTTCTAACAAAGCATGCAAGTGCAAGTAGCAAAGTCATTTTTTCATATGAAGCAGTACATTTAGTGCTTCATTTGAAAATACAAGAAGAGAACTCTCAATTTATAGGCATTTTCTAAGTATCTGCCTCATGTTAACCATATTGGATAGATCACAAATGTCTAGAATATGTTTACTCAGATAATAATTATACTTTTGTCATCTTCTGTATCTTAACAAAAACGCACAAATTTTCAATGAATGAACATTAGGAAAATGTAACCCTATGCAAGCTTGCACTGAATAGAGAGATTGAGACCATAGTATTCCCAAAATGAGTGTGACACCTTCCCCATTCAGAAACAGTGTGCAGGCTGCTCCTTCAGCATCAGCTCAGAACCAGTCACCTATCAACCCTGCTGTTGCAATGCTGTTAGTGGTGAAAATAACAACACTGTCTACTTGCTGAGAGTGTTTGGCAGGATTCAGAAATTACCTGGATCCTTCTCCAGTTCTGCAGGATGCAGGTGACATGTAGTACCCACTACACAGTGTACAACATCCATAGCAGGCTGCAATTTAGCATTTAAATCTAAACATACAGCATAAAAGTATGCAAGGAAAACTGTATGAAGAAAACTAGATTTGTGCCGCTGGTTAAAATAAAAAATTCCCAAATTCTGTTTGCAGTGTTTTGTATCATGGACAGCCTTTCCTCACATTTGTTTTGCCACAAGTGTAAATGGTGTTGCATGAACATTGAGCATATACTTTCCCAAATACACCAGTTCTTGCTGGCCAAGAATTTATCTGAGGTGAAGAAGGAACATTGTATAACAGACTAAATGTTTTCCTTCATGTGGTCTGCTAGAAACAAGGGCTTTTAGTTTTTCATGGGATTGAAACACTCTGCATATGCAGAGGTAACTGTTCAAAATTGCAGCCTATGAACTAAATTGGTATTTAACAGCTTGACCTATAAAATCTTTCCTAAGCTGTGATACAGCATATGGTCTTTGCTGAGATGTACCAAAAGATTCAGTGATAATGTAAACACAAGGCTTCTTCCTTTCCAAATCATTTTGGATGTGAGTTGCCAAAATCTATAGCATATGGATGTATTTTCATTTCATTTCATTTCATTTCATTTCATTTCATTTCATTTCATTTCATTCTTTATCTTCTGTGTGTCTTCCATCTCTCTTTTCATAAAACTCTCTAGAAAAAGTGACTTTTAATTCCAGAGTCAGTATTACACCTGCTTTGATCAGTGAATCACAGACATTTCAGTCTGGCCTGTGAAAGTTCATGAGGTTCACTACGGCTCTTGAAATAGCATTTTGTATCCTCAGTTTCTAACTTTATATGGCCTTCTAATGTTGAGTCACAACGAATATCACACTCATATCTACAACAGACTTGTACTAAGAGTACAGAAGAAAAATACTGTATTTCCCTTCTTTTGTCAGCTGTGAATGAAAGTGGTAGCAGACCTCTAATCCCTTCTCTATGGGCAGATGGCCGTTTGATGTACATACTCATCTACAAACAAAATTCAGAAATTCATTTGGCTTTATCTTCATTCATTATGTATTATTGGTCTCCCTTCATTTAACATCAAAAGTGCAAGTAAGAGGACTGCCATTCTTTATGCTAATTGTTTGGTTGATTATTCATGAATAATAACACTTCAAATTTATATAGTTCTTTACATCTCTAAATTACTTTATAAATCTTGGTTCATCAAAAAATCTGAGACTTTTTACCAGAACTTGCTCTCTAATAATAATGTCTAACCAAAAGGAAAAAAGCCAGTGTCACAGTGTTATTTGGTAAATATTTAGTGGTTTGAGGTACCAAAGCAACTGAGTGCGTGAGCTTTGGTGAGGTTTCGCATTTCACTCTCATGTCATAAATTCTTCTCTTCTGCATATGTGGAAATAAGCAGGCTGCAAAGGGGATGAGAAATGAAAGAGTAGAGAAACATTATGCCAGTGAAGATTAATTTATTGAAGGATTTCGTACTACACCTCCTGTTGCCTGACTGCCCAGAACAGGTCAAATCCGTGAACAAACTTCACTTGCATGGTGGCTCTATCGAGGGCTAACTACCCCCACTTTTGAGGGTAGAGACAAGCCATGAGACAAGCACATAAATTGCACCCCTGTGGTTCTCCATACTCCATTCTGCTTGCCAAGAACCTGCTGCTCGTGTTTGGCAGGTTTTTGTTAACCAGTTCAGGGTAATTGTTCCCCAAATCAATACCCCCCTGTCCCAGCCTATGGAAGTTACTGCACAAGTTTTCGTTGCATAATTACTGCTAAATTACCCAAATAAAAGGCCATAAGTAATGAGAACAGGGACTCAAATGAGAACACTCACAAAATCATAGATGTCAACAGAATTTCCATGAAATGAGAAGGGGAAAAAAATTCATCAGAATGCTGGAGTGACATATCCGAGTGCCTGTGCAATCCACAGGTGTCCCCTGTGGATGCAGGTGCACAGCTGGCAGCCTGAGTGCATTTTATGCCTGACACTGAGCGTCAAGAACTTTCCCTTTGCATTATTTGATGCAAATGAAAAAGATTATATCACCGCAGTGTATTTTGTAGGAATTTCTAAGCATGGATTTTATCCAAAATATTATAAACACAAGTTTCTGTTTAAAAGAACCTATTCTCCTTTAGGCAGAGCAAAATAATTAGAGATTGTGTATCTAAATGAAGGCAGTTTATGTACAGGTTTGTACGAGAATAGATTTGGCTGAATAAAAACCAGGATTGTCCTGAAAGTGCTCACTATGTCCCAGGGCAGTGAGTGGAAATACGTTCAAGAAAGAACCCTAGCCCTTTCTGTGGGGAACTAAACACACCTTAATGCCAAGAACAGATGCACAGACAGAACATAAAGAGGCCAATGCCTGTTTCAGTGCAGGGCCTCCACAATCACGAGGGCTGCCTCCCATGGACGTGCTGGGTCTATGTGTTGTGACACATGTCAGGGCCAGCTGTGCTCCTGCCAGCTCACATTAAACACCAGCGACTCTGCAACTATTCCCTGCCTCTGCCCTGCATAGGAAAACTGACTATGAAAATCTGTTTTCCATGGGACAGCTCACTCGAGTGTTACTTGTTGTCACCTGCCAGGATGAAAATTCAAAAAGTGTAATAAAAGAAATAATTTGTCCGTATCAGTTGTACAACCAATGTTTTAACGATCATAAACCCAATAAACAATTGCAGACTTTGAAATGTGCTCTTTAAGTGAGGCAATTAAAAGCAATGGTCCAGTGTCAATGATGGCTTCTAGGGGCTAAATGAAATAAATAAAGCTATTAAAATAAGTGGATGCTTAACCTCAAACCTTCACATGATGCTGAGTGTTACTTAGAACATTTCCGCTAGTTTACAAACGACAATGTCATTGCAGTAAAATTTTTGTCATTAACTGTCCATAAGTCAACTCCAGTGATGTAAGGCAAAATGCAGCCTCATACCTACAAGAGTAACCAACCTATGCTGCAGCTGTATTATTTTATACAGCCTTTCCACCACGTGAATCTGGTTAGAATTTTAATTAAATGCAGTTACCACAATGCATCACACCACCATCTTCACATGGTGATGAGCATAGTGTGTTATTAACAGGGTTAAAAGCAAGCTGGAGCAGCAAATAAAAAGGCACATCCTTACCTAACCTTCTTCCAATACACCTTTTTTGTTTCTTAAGGAGCAGCTTGATAGGAAACCTGTTAGAAGCTGTGACAGCAAGCAACCAGCCCCCCAACAACAGCAATTTGTCCTTGGGGAACAACTGTCAGATCATTTATATTACTCAAATATGTAAAACAAACCCAAGGCTAGGGGTGGGTTTTTTTCAACTGAACAACAGACTTGCCAGTGTATCCAACTGCTTTCAGAAATCCTTACATTATAATAAGTAATCTTGTTGTTTATGATGCAATTGAGTGTCTGCAAATACATGGATTTTTGTACCTCCTTAGAATAATTTGTTTGTAAAGACTTCTGATTTTACAGAACCCCCCAACACCACCTGGATTTTGCACAACTGATACAGAAGTTTTCAGTCTGGGTATAGCAACTTGGAACATTTCATATTAATCTGATTTTTCTGTTTCCTCTATATGTTACAAAAGTCAGGGTATATAAGGACATCTCCAGATAGATAATTAAACTTTGGAGTTATGGAATGGTCATTTTCTTGAGCTTAAATCCTTCCTTTCCCCCTTCATGGGAATGATTGTATGTGTAGGAGGGAGTTAGGGGAAGACAGGAATTAGATATGACTGCAAATTTAGGGCCATTTTTAGTCCCTGAAGGCAGATCCTTGTCCCATGTTGGCAAAAAACTGCAGAAACAGAAACACATGTATGTGCAATCATTTGTAAGATCAGGACTTAATACAGTTTTCTAAAAGAATACTGGATTTTCTAAAACTTTCAATCCTTCAGTTTTGGATATATTTCTCATCTTCTTTGTTTTAAGCAGATTTTATTGCTACAGTAGTCAGAGGTGTGAGTCTTGTGGCATTCTGAGGCTCATTAGCCAAAAGCCAAGTGCTGTGAATGTCTCATTTCTTCCTCATGGCTGTTGGTGTTAGGTTGAACATTAACATGCAATAAACCCCTATGTTTAAAATAAATAGTAACCATTTAATTGACAAGAAATAACTCAGGTATCTGATTTCTGTTTTGCTTGATGGCTAATTCGGTCACTGATTCCACTGTCAGTAAAATGGTTGAAACAGCAAGACCAGTAGCAATAGTCATGCAGCTCATCTGGACCATAAACACTTCAAAATTTTTACTTTGCCAAAAATTTTTTGATCAAATAAAAGTGGTTTCCATTTAAAATAGCTATGCATTTCATCCTTATTATAGTTAAAGTGAATGCATTAGATCCTTGACAACACAGAAAAGGCTATAAATAAATGAGCCCATTTCAGCCACCTTGACATTATTAGTCTGTAGCACAAACTGTGCAATGTATCAATTGCATTATGATTTGCTGGAGAGCCTGGTATGTTACAGAAATGACAGATATTTAGGCTCCTGTGCATTTTTTTTGCTTCATTTTAAAACTGGTCCCCTGGGCTTTTGCTTAATAAAAACCACATACATTGCTGTAGTTGTAAGTCATAAATAAGCCTGGGCTCCAGTCAGGATCCTGAGCAGGAGGATCCAGGGCTCCAGAGGCAAAGAAGGAATGCCAACGACATTTGACATCCTGCAGTTTTTGAGCATGACTTCATGGGGCTAGGCGGGTGGGTTGGTGTGATTGCAAACACTTGAACAAATTTCACTGGGAGCCCTGGGAGCTCCATAGGAGGTAATAAAAGTGCAGGCATTCAGAAAGAAAGACTGAAGGCAGATCATCAGGGTCTCAGAAAGGACTTTAAATTTCTCAAGAGAACCCCATTACAAGTGAGCACACCCTTCACAGCTGACCTCTCCTGGAAGGCTTTTAATCTTGGGCTGTCCCCAGACTTCCAAGCAGAATAACCTGACAGTCTTCCATCTTCCCACATAATTCACACATAATTCCCAAAGTATTATGTGCCAGATGATCTCTTCCCATTTTTTCAGGGTAAAAAACATTAAATATGGTGATGAAGAGAGGACAGAGCTGAAAAAGTCAGGGTCCTCTCATTTCAGTGGTACTGGTCTTGCAGAAGACAAGTTTTACTGCAGGATTTTGAGAAATACCCGAGTCCCTTAAACAACGATTCCATTTCTCTCAGGGTTTATGATGTTTATGAGGTAGACTGAATACAGCTGAATTTTACCTTTTATCCAAGCATTTAACATTTTCTGTTCATTATAAGTCACCAATATATAGTGCACTGCTGTCTCCTTCCAGCAGGACAGGAACAGTGTGGACAGGAATACAGCACTGGACCTGCCTGCTCTGCTGCCATCGAGGGAGCAGGGGCTGGCAAAGAGGAGGTGGCTTTTTCCTGTAAAATCCCATTTCCATAAGCTCTGTCACTGCCAACAGTGTGGGGTAGGCTTAGGCTTTAGGCAGAAGGTGCCAGAACTCCATGCAGCTCTTTCACTGAAGGCTCGAGATTTTGGGATGCTCAAACAGGCCTCAGACTGAAGGAAAGAGGACCTTTCATAAAATAAGGGGGGAAATCACAGAGACCAGTATTTGCCTGAGGATTATCTCAATCCCCTGCTGTCAGTTCCAGAAGCAAAGTCTATTATTACACCTCTGCTGCTGCCTTGAACAAGTTTCTGCAGTGTAAATGAAAAGATTCTTATTATCTGCCCACAATGGTGATTGAAAAGTTTGCACTTTGTAGGAACAGCTCACTGCTCTCAATTGCCTCATCATTGATTTTCTCCAGGCCATGCCTCTCCTGTCACACCGCAGACAGAAAGCCTCCTTCCACTGAGTTGGTCCAGATGCAATGAATTTTACTGCTGCTGCAACTCTCTTTATCCCAGTGGAAATTTGCAGAGATGGAGCCAACGGGAAATCCCGTTACCTTCTCCTTGCCAGCTCTGCCATTTGCTTCCTGCAACCCGTCCCACTGTGTTCACTCTGAGGGCTTGATTTCTCATCAGGAAGGTAAAAACCCATCACAGAGGGCAGAGCAGAGAGAGGATGAGACAGGGGGGGTCCCTCTACCGACAGCAATTGGCCGTATCAGAACTGCTCACCTGCTCAGGGAGAGGTGCTGAGCATGCAGGTGATCAGGTGTCAGTAGAAAACTGAGAGTGAGACAACATGAAGAGCTCACAGGACAAATGTGATTACATTTTTAAAAGCCTCTAAACCTCAAGAGCATGAGCCATATATATATACATTTATAAAGTAAAACATTTCACTCCATCCTGCCTAGGCTCAGAATTTCTTTCCCACAGATATGACAAAATTAGAAACACATTTTCAGAGAAGGCCTAAATCCCAAATAGATGTGTGGCCTTCAGAAAGGCAGCTCTGCCCCTACAGCCTTCTCATTTTCGTCTGAGCAGCCGTCTGCTTGGCCAATTAGATGTCTGACTATTAAAAATCCAATCTCGAGGAAAATGCTGTGATTCATGCCGGGTGGCTGTACAGTTTTCATCTCTCTCACAGAGGAAAATGCACATGCTGACACCAACCCATCTGCCTTATGACACAGATATGCAGCTTTTGGTTCCTCTGTCTATCAACCAAATTCTGCTTCCCTCCATGTTGAAGTGCAGTGATAATAAGAGCATGACAAATTGATCATCTGCTGTGGCCAGTCCTTTGACACTGCTCTCTGAACAGTTTGAATTTGTTGGGAACAAGTTAAAGCTGAGATTAAAGCAAATCTAGATTTTAAAGACCAAATTGAATCGCTTGCTGCATCTGCAATAACTGAGTGGTTCCTGCCTGGTAAATGTGGGCTGTTGTTTTCTTTTGCTACATCCACGAAATAGCTAAAATCAATTACAAAGATGATAAACTCACATAAATTAGTTACAGTTAATCAACATATGAAAGGTTTGCATTGTACTGTGATCAGTAATTACCAGTTATTTCAGGTTCATTCGTGTGACTGTTACTTTCTGTGACTTATCTGTATGTGGTTAAGCCAGTTCATCACAGGGTAATACCAATGCCTCAGCAATGGCTCAGTGTATGCCCTTTCTAGGCTTAAACATTATCTGTTGGTCCTTTTGTGCCTAAGAAAATAAAATTAATTTCAATAAATATTTTTAAGTAAAACATTTATTTCATAAGTCTGCCTTAAAAACATGCATTGGCATTAAAGGGGGCTGAGTAGACAGGCTTGAGCCTGTGCCACAGCAGTAGAGTGGTTTAGCAAATGCTTTATTGACTGTGGACTTTTGTGACTGCTCAGGATTGCTTTCCCTTTTTATTTCATTTTTTTTAAATTACTGTGTCAAAATGAGTGCACATGTGAACTCAGGTGTCTGGGACAGGCTCCCCCATGTTTTCTCACACAGCCTTTGCATATCAACCCATTTGTCATCCTCTGTACATGACCTGGTATCAATATGAACCCTCCCTGCACCTTCAGTTAATACACTCAGTGGGCAGGAGAATCCTTCATGGTGCTACAGGAGGTACAATACTCAGCAGACCGGAGCGTTCCTTTAAACACTGTCCAGTTCCCTCCTCTCCTCCTCCTCTTCCATCCAGGTAACTTTCAAAGAATTCTGAAATAATTAAAGTTTATAAAAACATGTGCCAAACCACCCAAGATAAAGTAGCATGGAAATGTACTTGAAAAATGCCTTCTTATTTGGCAGACCTGCTGAAAACCTTTTATCATAATTACAGCTGCTGAGGAGTTTTCTAACTGTTTTCCATATAAGGTGGTCATAATATTTGAAAAATAGCAAAATTCCTGTATGCTTTTTGAGCTCTGACATAAAATGATGGGAAACACAATTCCTGCATCATTTTTAAGCGCTCTGTGGAACACAATGCAGAATCAACACAAAGCCAAATACAAAAAACAGAAAGGATTTTTTCATTAATATAATCCTCAAAAAGCTGCATAAGACAAATATAAAGATGTCCTTGGAAGAAAATGGCAGTATTTTGCCCATCCTCAGCTTTGCCAGCTCATTCTAAAGTATTTTAGTAATGTCCATGAATGATTATGAATGTTGTCTTAGATGGTTGCCCATTGCCCTGAAGAAAATGTTTATGACCTGAATAGATTAATTACATTCTCCCCTTAAATATCATTCCTTCAGGACTAGTTATTGTTGAGTGTAAATGTACCACTTTATATGCAAATAAAATGGACTGAGAGTGGAATAAGAAGTTCAGCATATATCTACTGACAAATCATCTTATTATGTTTTATATTAGCAGATGGAACCTCTTGTGGTAGGAAATGTTAATAGACCTCAACAGGATGCAGTGCTTGCTTCCTTGTTTCTAGAAAATCTTAGCCAAACTTCCAATTATTTTCTCATAGTCACCTTTGCTTCATTTGAAAAGGATTTTAATTGAGTTGTAAGAAAAAGTGGTATATTGAATGCAAGAAAAAGTATCTAAAACTCATTAATACCTAATATTAGTAAAGCAGTTTAGTAGCAGTGGCATAAATTAAAAATAGAAGATAATGTAATATTGAATGCTCCACTAAAGAGGATTCAAACAAACTAATTCCTTAATTGATATCTCTAGAAGGTACAAGGGGAGAGAGATGTCTTGGTTTGATTCTCACTTGGGAGTTTCACGCTGCATTAAAAATTATTCCGATTAAAAATTATTAATGCCTCAGGGACAAAAAAACCTTGTGGATTAGGAATGATGGTCAGTCCTCAGTCTAACTTTTCTCATCTGTAAACAAAACTGGGAGTCTTTAATAAGACAAATTAGCAAAACCAAAACCACCTTTAGCAATACCAAACCCATCTCTGCTCTCCATGTGATCCGCTATTTGAGGAGGATAAACCTGGAATGAAGTTGCATAAAATATTAAAAGTAAGAAGTTATCTATTCCTATGGCTTAAATTTGTTCTGGATTGAAATAAATCTTTGAATTTGAATAAAGCACATAACATTAGATGAATACAAATTGTTGAATGAAATTTTATGGATTGGTTTAGTATATCTTCTTCTCCCATATTTTTAGTCAAACTTTTAATTAATGTAATTATACCATTTTTTTTATGGCATTAGTCAAAATCAGCTGGAGTGAACCTGACTGAGTTCAAAAGAGCCAGGTTAAATGGGGAGCTCTGGATCAGACCATGATAATTAAAAGAAAATCACCATCAGAATGATTTAATCATAGATATGTCTTGACACAGAATTATTGCCCTTGAAGCGTGAACTTAATTATTGAATTTGCTGCTGGGAATCCTCAAACACCATTGAAGCTCAAAATACTCAGGGCCTCTGAGATGCCCCCACTTCTCTGATGGACTGGCTCCAACAATGGGATCATTGGGTTCATCAGCATGGGAATACATAAGCAGAATATATAATCTGTGTGTTGCATTGACACTGCTAATGTGTTCACAGGTGGGTGGGCTGTTAATTTAGGATTCCGTACAAAGTACCAGGAGCATAAAGAGAAATAAGACACTGCATGATGCATAATTTTTTTTAATTGTTCTCCCATTCTCTCCCTAAATCCTTGTGCAGTTTTGAAAATAAAAGCTATGAAAATGTCCTTCTTTCACTAGAAACCTGCTCATGTGGAAGGTAAATCTGCTCATGTGGAAGGTATCGGCAACCTGTGAAGTCCAAAGAACAGATAGATAATAGATAGATAGATAGATTGATTGACTGAATGATTGACAGATCAGATATAGATGATATAAATAAAGATAAATAAATAAGGATGATGACAAAACTGCCCATAATATTTTTAAGCTCCTTTTAATCAATCTGTCCAAACAGACTGAAACAAAATTAGGGGAAAAGCCCCAACAGCCAAACCCTGCTTAATTTAGCTCTTGCATGCCAATTCACAACTCAGATATCATTTTTTATAGCTGTAATAATCCTATGAAAGTGGAATAAAACTGCTGCTGACATTCCTCAAACTGTTGTGCCACTATCAGGAACCTCTACATTATGAGGAGATATTTGAGCCCATCATCCCCAATTTCCAGATAATATACTGACTTAATCACCACTCTCCACAATACAAAGTAGGCAATCTTTCTATCTTTTGTTCATTTTCTACATCTGAGAACAGTTGTGTTTCAGTCTTCTATACATCATCTACTCCTACATCTGTCTCTCACTATATAACTATTCTTTACAATTCCTGCCACGCTTATTTTTGTTGCAACATTGAAATCTTGTGCGTAATTATGTGAGGTTGCTATGGAGATTATGTGCGATTTGTCATGAGGAAAATCTATTGTGTTTGAGATAATTCTGCACAATAGTGACTGCTGAATCTTTCCTCTCTACTGCCCTCGGGATTAGGAGAAAGTACCTGCCAGGATGTTCACAGCTACAAAACAAACAGGTTTTATAAACACAGAAGTTTGTGCACTGCACAGAAGACAAGGATGTTCCCTCTTTTGGGCAGATGGATAGGAACTGGGTGCAGGGTGATGTTGATGTATATGTTTTGAAGAATGCATCAGAGGTATTTTCAAGGTGTCTATAAAGTTCAGTTGATGAAAATGCCTCCAGTCAACGCTCATGATGGAGATCTGATACAGTATAAATTCAAACTAGTTATAATTGTGTGGACAGTACTTTGAAAATTAGGTAGACACCAGTGCTTTGAAACGTTAACTTCTCCATCCTTATCTCTGTGTCCTTTTCAGAGCTGGGCAAGCTCACTGTGATTGATCACTGCACATCAGTCACAAGCAATTCAGCCCGTCCAGCTTGGGCTGAACAATAACACAGCTTTCAGCCAAGGTCATGGGTTAGCCCTTCCCCACCCCAGCGAGCAACTTCCCTCCTTCCTCAGGCTTGGACTATCCCAGAAAGCCACATATTTGCATAACAAGTGGACAGGAAAACAGGAACATGACAAACTTTTCCACCATGGAAGATCCAGCTGAAGAAATCACAGGGATTTGGTAGGAAATTCCCTCCTGTTTCAGGCAGAGGAGTTAGAGCACAAACCCAGCAAGTTTCTGGGAGCAAAGAAACATACTCACAGAAACAGGAGGTGCACAAGGAAACTGCAATTCAAGGAGCTGTTTTAGAAAAGCCTGTTCACGTGACAAGTCCAAAATAAAATCTAAAGCCTTGGACAGTCACAGACTCTGCAGTTCAGGTCACCATCGTGTGGCTGCCACTTAACTGCTGAAGGCGTGATGTCCTTTACTACCCTGGTAACGCTGGATGGAAGGGAAGGGGCAAAAAGTACCGAGGCAGAAAAATAATTAGATCTTTAAAAACTTCAAAACATTCATCATCCTCTGCCACTCTTTCATTCCTCATAAGTGACCCTCATCCTTTTTACTACCCTTCTACGTATCACCTTGTAAATTTTATTTTTATGTAATTACTGACGAATGTTTGCTGGCCTAAGCAATTCTCAAATCACCAGTAATAGAAAAAACATTAAGATGCAGCTTGTAACAGAAGGACAAACACACCCTGAGGTGTATGTATCTTTATGCAGAGCAACTGCTGGCTTCCCCACATAATCTTGTGTTAACCCACTGCTCAGGACTGCTGCCTGTGAGCTCAGGAAGAGATCTGAAATGGAGACTCTTTAATTAAAACCCGACTTTCAATAAGAAACTACTACAGCCAAGCCTTTGAAAAAGAAAATCCATATGACACCCTTTCACTCAGTGGTTTGTAGTTCAGAAGCAACAGGACTTTGGATGATTCTTTCGTATCTCCCATCCCCTGCGCTGCCCACTTGCAGTCCAGCCTGGCTGAGGTTTGCAGCACTTTGATTGCTGCCCCACCATGCTCTGAAGGGGTAATCTGCTTCAAAAGCTGCATAAATTGATTGCTATGACTTTGGTGCCATTAAAAAAAAAAATCCAAGTTTGCTCTGGTGGTTCATAATGTTGCCAGAACCCTCAAAGGAATTTACAGCCTCATTATGCACTACTGGGAATACACCATTCTATATATTGCTGATGCTACAATGGTATTAAATAATAGAGCTTTTCAGTATTTGAAAAGCTCTTCTACAGCACCTTTTGGAGGTAGTTGATAAAATACGGTCAGGTAAAGCCCATTATTGACTTTAACCCAGCTGTTCTACTACTCTATGCATTTTTAAGCTTTTTTTTTTTGTGGTTACAATTAACACAGAAGTATGAAAAAGTTCTTTTAAAATAAGACTAAATGAGAGAAAATGAAGGAAGGGTGGTTAAAAACTCAAATGTTGCTCAGGCATACAGGTTTTGAAATGCTGCATACAAGAAAATTGTGCAATTCCTTGCCTCCCAGATATATGCCAAAAATGTTCTCCAAAAGAAAGGGTGAGTAGAGGTGATCTGGAAAGGGCTTTTAATCTGTGTGATGAATTGCCAAACACCATTACATTTAATGAGTCCCATCAATGCAGTGCTGGAATAGCAGGAATAAATAAATAAATAAATAAAGCCCTATCAAAAAAATAGTACAAACAATTGCATGAATTAATAATAAGAATCCCATTAATGCATGCATAATTTAGAGAAGTTAATGAAGCCAATTTAAAGTTTTACTAATGTATATTTGATTCTGTGAAGTCTCATTTTCTAAAGAGGTCTTAAGGCTGCCTTTCACTATTTATTCCCTCGACCTGCCCCCCATTTAGGAAATGAGCTCTTCTGGAAAAGAGCATGAAATTTTATGGAAAATTGTATTTTCTGCAGGATTTTAGAACTGTATTTTGGATCTCTCATTCCTGTAGAATACTAAGTGGCTTAAATACACAAACCTATAAGAAGCACAGAGCCATCATTTACATCTGTAACAATTGGGAAACATGTCCATGCAGCCCTTGGAAGCCTGCTAGAAGGATCTATTGTTTCCAGTATTCAGGTCCTATTAACGTCATTTTATTGCAATAAAAAACCCTTGAGGAAAAGCTTCATATTTGGCCAAACATTAAAGAAATATTCCAAGGGGAACCATCATGTGTGAAGATATATATATCTTCAGAATATTTTTACACCTTAGCACGTTCGTATAGGCAAGCAGATCTATCTTGATCTGCAATGGAGAAATGAGGTAATGAGATAAAATTCTCCTACACTGTTTTCTGAGCAGCAGATAATATTTGTGCATTGGCAAGAAATAATTCCTGTCACTTGATGGTTAAAATAATTAAAAGAATAAGTTGTGAGCAGAAAATAAAGTCATGAACAAGAGGCATTTACACATGATTAGAAATAATGAAACCCAAGTCGAGGGCAGATCTGCAGCTGGGAAATAAGAAAAATTTGTTGATTGGCATCAACATCTGTTTGCAGAAAATGTTTGTTGTCATTTTCAGGTACTGGCTGTGGCCAGTCCTCTTTCTCACTGCCTTTTGAAGTTCATTAGGTGGAGCAGTTTCCAGGTTAAAGTGAGAGAGACAGTCTTACCCTCTGCTGTTCCCTGTGAAGCTGCCATCCAGGCTCCGAAGTTTGTTCCAGGTCAAGTGAGGATGGAAAAGCAGATGTCTCCAGGATAAAACAGAAATCAGCAGGTGGGTAATGAGAGGACCTTGCAGGACCCATTTGCTCTGTGGCTCTGTGAAGTGTTTACCCCCGTCTACAAATAATTCTTTCACACTGGTTGTTTACAGCTGACACTGGGGTTGTCAGAAATGAGAGGTCTCACTTCAGCCCTGGCAGTAAGTGGGCTATCTATTAAGGGTCTGAACTGAGGCAGTGTGGGGAATGTTCCTGCACATCACCTTTAACAATTCTGGTATTTAAGATATATTTATAGCCTCAGTTTTCCACTCATCTCTGAACAGGGGGATCCAGGTTTTTTGGGCCATCCTCTTGGCACGTCTCATCAGACAGCACAATTGTAGGAGGCTGCTTTTGGTTTTGGGGCACTTTTACCTGTGAAATGTTTTGCATATTGCACAGGATTTTTTATTTATCTCTTCTTAAGTAAACTATGGTCTGGGGGAAAAAAAAAAAAAAAAAAAAGAAGATTAAATTTGAAGTGCCAAAGATTTACAGTAGCTATGCTGCAAGAGTGCCAGAGCTGAGTGAAGAGGGCAACATGCTATCCTGCAAGGAATTGGGCTTCGCGATCTGACTCTGCAGAAATGACATTTAAAAGCCCCTGGTGATGTCTGTTTTAAGTTGCAGTGCAACTGACAGTGATGTTACCAGCTGACATCAATCACAAACCCACTCTTTAACAAGGAGAAAACTCACAGATATGTGAATTCTCTTAAAAGCACAAAACAACAATACTGGCTGCTGATCTTTTCTCCTCCTCAAGAGGTGTATTCAGCTATGTTTTGAAATTCTTCTGCCCAGCAGGCATATTAGATCCTTTCCTTTTGCTGTGCAGCAAATGGTAATTATTTACCATGAGAAATATTTAAGAAAATATAAGATGTGAGAAATTGCTGATGAGCATCCCATCTCACCAACACAGCAAAGACTGTGTATTTAATACCTACATTTGCATTTCCAGTGTCCAGCATTTCCAATCAGCTACTTTTGTGGAGGTTTTCTGCCAGATGACAAGAGTTTATGTTGCACCTATGGCTCTATCACACCTCAGTCTGAGCCAGGGTACAGCACTGTAGTATTGTTTCAAGTCTCTAAAATACCACTCCTGACCATCTCTATTCAATCCTAGTTCCCTAAAAACTGAATATACCTTTCCAAAGAGTCAACACTGTTTACCTTGCCCAGCTGCTAACCAGATACTAGAGCTCTGCTTGTCCTCTAAGGTACAAAATTTCATTCAAAAGGATTCAGATCCATCCCAGCTCTCCTCCTTCATTTCAGCAATATTCTCCTCACTTGGTTGCTTGCAGCAGCATAAGCTCATTACGTGCTGTCCAACACTCATCAGAAGATTATCGGGTATTAATTTTCAAACCTAATATTGCATTTCTTACTTGTGATAAAGTTTCTCTGAACAGAGAGACACAAATTACTTTGGAGTGGCAATTTGTAAAGAAGATTAGTCTGGCAAAGTGGGTCTGAAGAGTTTGTTTCTAATTATTTCCATAAATGAGCTTTACAGGAAATTCTAATAGGAAGTTCCAATAATCAAGCAATTTATGCCAAAATAAGCTCTAGCATTCTCCACCTTTGGATACTACATTTATTCCATTAAGATCTGCAGACATTGTGAATAACACAAGAGTCCTAAAGTAACAATGAACATTTATTTTATTATCCAATTTATAAATTACACACATCATGTACTTGCCTTGAGATTCCATTTAATTGTGCCTTATACCTAAAGGAGTTTTATCACATTAGGTGGACTGTGTTATGCATCTGTGATCAATTCTAAGCATTATTTCACAGCTCAGTGCTTTGAGCACAATAAGGAGGAGCTAAAGGCTTTGGCTATCATTTTGCATATGCATAAAAGTTGACCTGGAAAAGAGCACAGCTTTTAATAACACCTTGTAACTTTTAGCTTGTTCATGACAGAACAAACATTCTGGGATACATCACTTTCCCTCAGTATCAGCTTCCCAAGCCTCAGAATTACAAGATCACAGTGACAGCAGAGAAAACTGTACATCACACAGGCTCAGCCAAGGCCCTACACCACACATGCACCCTACTTTCAATATATACAGGCACTCACTACCTCTGTTTCCATCTGAATTACTCAAAGCTCTAATACAGCAACCCAAAAATGAACATTTGAACTCCACTGAACTCATCACACGCCTACCACATGGGTTTATAAATCATCTTTTTGTGTTCCTACCTCATATAGGTATAGTTATACCAAATAGGATGGTCCCTGGGAATGGCCACTCTGCCAAGACATTTCCAAAAAAAGGTTCATGTTGAAGTGCCAACTTCAATGTGGCACCAAGGACTTGGGGATGGGCAGCCCTGTTATGCTGGAGGTGTCAGCCCTGCTGATTCCTGCCTGGCACTTCCCAGGCATGAGGATCTGAGGGGAGTAATCTCATTGATGAAAGCACATTAAATATTTTCTAACCAAACTTGAGATTTTTTGCCAGTCAGGATTGCGGTCATATTCTTAGATCGATGTCACCAGGAGAGAAAGTATTGCCACAGTTCAGTATTTTTGGGTTAATTAAGAAAAATTAATAGATGACATCTATTATTTGCTTGAAAGGCATAATAATTTTGTCTTCAGTGATGCAGCCCAGATTGCTTCATCACAGCAAGCAGAAAGAACAAAAGAGAAAAAGAACAAACTGCTGAGACTCATTAGTATCTCTATTCACATCCCATACAGGCACATATGGCCACTGACAGGGAGGAACAGGAAATCATGGAAAACCACCCAACTGCAGCTTTTTCTTCCCTAAATTTCAATCTATGTGGTCCACTCCATCCACTTATCCAAGAAACCTTGGGCATATAAAAGGAGAAATAATAAAGCGTCTATTTCATCTTTCCCTTCTCATTCCACAGGAGAAATAGCCCAATTTACTGTGTCCATTTGTGCACTCAACTGAGCCAGCAGAGTAGGTTACACATGGGATGGGATTACAGATGTAAATCTAAAACTGAGGAAAGAAATCTGACCTTCAATTCTGGAAAGAATTGATATTTTCTTTATTTTATGCTCTCTTTACTTTACATGACTTCTGGAAAAAAGATTGCATTTCCCACGGTAAAATGTAGCTTTTCTCTTTTTTGGGATGCAGCTGTTTGGAAGCTGTTTGGGATGCAGGTGTTTGGAAGGAGAAGAGATCTCAAAGGTAGCAGGAGCCAGTCAACTGATGGCTTTTAAGTATGAGGGACTGAGACTCTGGACTGTTCAACAGAGAGTCAGCAAAAGGAACAGAGAAGCAGGACGATGCCCATGATCACATATTGCTGCTGTGTGGGCTCCACTCTGCTTGTAGATTTTTCAGTCTGACCAGCTTCATTCCTGTGTGCAATGTTCTGCACTAACCAATATTAGGAATCATGGATGTTTACACCACGTGGGCCAGCTGTACTGTCCAGTACCTTTGGTGGCAGCCCATCCAATCCTTGGAGATGAAGCTCAAAAATTAGGTGATAGCACTTCCCACAAGGGCACACAGCAGCCCCGCTTAGCGGAGTGCAATTAAAAGAAGAGGTCGTCGTGCTGTTGCAGAAAGCATCAATTGTGCATTCACCAGTCCTGCAGCAGAGTCCCTTCAGCCCTGCCAAGGCTCCCTCTGTGTCCCTCTGTGTGCTGGGGCAGGCTCAGGAATGCGAGCCAGCTCCCAGACGAGTTGGGGGCTAACGAAGAGTGCTTTGTTGAATGCTCCTTTTGATATAAGTTCAACCACGGTTGAATTTGCTCACAAACAAAGCTGAAGGGCTAATAAACACACTGGAGAGAAGAAGAAAATTGTGATGACCTATAATATCAGGACACACAGAAACTTGCAATAATTCCATGCTATGGAGTGAATTATCAGAGATAATTGGTGTAAAGGGGTACCGAGGAAATTTTGATAGGTTACACAGAAGTCTGGTGATATTGTTCTGATGTTCCACACAAGTGTGCCATAACTGTATCGTCATTGCCAGGAATTGCTTTGTGAGATTTTAGGACAAAAAAGCAAACAAAACAAAACAAAACAAAACAAAACAAAACAAAACAACAAAAAAATCCCACAAAAAACAAACAAAAAAACCCCAAAACAAAACAAAAAAAAAGAAAATAAAAAGAAAAAAAACCTGCAAAAACTTATGGGGAAAGGAGAAGGACTTTCAGTAGGGCATTTCACCTTCTTCTGTTTGTAGATTGACACGTGGTTTGTGAAGGGGAAGCAGCCCAGATTTGAACTGTTGCTTTATTTTAATGCTGTGTGGCCACCATCACCACAACTGGTAGGTGCAATAGGTAATCCAAGCACCTTTAAAAACCTGAAAGGAGCTGAAACACAGAACCCTGCCCAGTGCTTCCTGAAGGTGGGCAAGAACTGTACAAGAAGTTGAGAAACTGAAAAATCTTCGTTTTCTGTAGTTCAGAGAAAAGTTTGAGGGTTTTTCATCATGGAGTTCTCTTGCAATAAATTCAGCCTTACACTGCTGAAAGGATGTTAAATCTTGGTTTTCAGCAGGAATTCAAGAACTACTTACTGACTGCTTGTTTTATTTATTTAACCTTCATAGGAAAACGTGTAGGGGCTGAAGCTTTTGCAGCTGTGACTACAAAGGTACATCATTCATGAGTTTTCTGTATCTGACACTAGTATAAAGGGCATGGAGCATCATAGATGTTAGAGAATGAGAAAGAGACTGAGCTGATTTTAAAATTATTTCTCTCCATTTCATTGTGGAGACAGAGAAATAATTTCCTTCCCCTTTCATATACTGAAAATACGTTTTCATAAGAGTTTTTAGCAGCTAATCCACATTTTATTACTCTCTTCCCTAAATCTTAGGAAACATGTATCTTATTTTAGTGAAAATTCACTGTAGATTATGTTTGCTTGAAAGTTATGTGATGGAACCCAAAACCAGACACAGTGTTGGAGATTTTCCACTTCATTTCAAATGAAAGGTGTGCCAAGCACGCAAATGTTTCTATAAAGACAGCCAAGCAAGTGCAGGACAATACAGCATCTGAGCTTTGTTTGTCACAAATAACTAAAACCCAAGCCAATCAAACTCTTGTTCACATAGAAATCCAAACAGCATTCGGAAAAAAGCTCTGTCACACTTCTGATTTGTCTACCTTCTTTCTCAGAGCATCTTTTCAGGGTACAAAGAACAGCCAAAATAATGTGCCTCCTCTCTCCTACACCAAAATGAGTTGGACAAAACCTGTACACAGCTTTTTAAAAAAGGATTACATGGTTATTCAATGTACCTGCATACTTGGTCACATTAATTCAGATTAAATAAGAAATATTTAAATTCAGTAGAGCTGTTGCGCTCCTCTGGAGGTCACATCTTTTGTGCAGACTGCAACACACTCCAGGAGATTCTCACTGTAGCTTTTACTTAAGACAGGCCCCACTATGACAATTCATCTGCAGATCAGTGCAGTCTAATTTATTTACTCTAGAAAATAATCTGCCAAGCCTGACTCAGTAATACAGATTAAAGCTGCCTGTTTGTGTATGAAATACTGCTTGAAAAGGTGAAGAGATATCCTGTGAGTGCCTCCACAGGATATCATCAGTACAGTCTGTACTGATACAGATACTCTGCTGACACTCATCTTCAGTAGAAGGAGAGAGAATCCATTCATTATGGAATAGATAATTTTTATACCAAGCAGTCAAATTCTCTACCCTCTCATTATCCAGGTTAGAACAGATCAGTGAACTGATATACATGGCTGGGACACCCAGATGTGCCTTTCTTTGCCAGACCAAAGCCTGCCTGCTCTGAAACCTTAGTTATGCCCTTTCTTGAGTGAAGACAAGCTCAGTAGACGTCAGGAAGTCACTGACCATGAGTTAGAACTCTCGGTCACTGTCCATGAGTCAGTAAGTAAAGATGCATATTTAAAAGCTGGATTGATACATCCCTTGCTATAATAAACAATGTTATGATGAATTAATATAGTAGTCATGTAAATGCATATTTCAAAACAGTCTGTGGTACAAAAGAGTTCCTTTGTCATTATCTAGGTATTCCATCAAATCAAGATTTGTGTATTTAATCTGAGTTGGTATGTGTTATTCATTTTCACAGTCACATAACGCTTGGCATTTAATTCCTCCACTGAATGACTGAAGCACTGTGATGTGCAGATGACTGAAGCAGTGATGCACTGAGGATCTGTGGCCACCCAGCCAAAGAAACACATTCTAGTGGTGGGACAATTTGAACACATGACAGTAGGCACCTGGGTATCCAAACCCTCAGGTCTGACCAATCTGAAGCTGCAGGAGCTGAATACCCAGACACAGATTATACACTTCCTCATTAGGTAACTTCTAAGCAATCACTTGTTCTTCCTGTTAGAAAAACTGCAACTTCTTGTGGGCCAAAAAAATATTCAAGCACTGCAAAGTACTAAGAAGTGTAATACAAGCTATGAGGAGAAATATGACAAGTACTGATTGTTCTGTGTGGAATTTCTCTTATTTCTGAGGATATGCTCACAATTCTGTTAGCTCAGAATCTTGAATCTTATTTTGTGTTTGCAAAGACAGGACACACAGGTCCTTACAGTGAGGCCCTTGACCTCAGCCAAGGTAAAACCACTGCCAAACCTTCAAGAGACTGATGACTTCCAAACCGAGAAACAGCACACCAAAACCAGAAATTGTTGTTTTCATTTTTTTCTGGTGTCTTTGGGAGCTTGATACTACTTAGGGTTTCATTTCACATCCTTTTGAGGGCTCTCTTGGTAAAAAGAAAGCCAAACAAGTTTCTCTAAGCATGCAAGGATACAGGCTTCCAGGACTGCTCCATGTGCAGAGCTTCTCACTGGGATGTGCAGGGAAGAAGGGTCACACTCAGGGCTCCCATCCCACCCTCACCCTTCTCCCCAGAGGAACTCATATCCCCTGACACACTGCACTCATCTGTGCCCTCTCCATCTCTTCCCTCCCAATTCTCTTTGTAAGTTTTGTCACTTCCTGGTAGCTCACTGTGCTATTTGTGCTGTTTTTACTATTTTGTTTATATTTAAACTTCCTCTTCTTTATAACTCCCTGGACATATTTACATTCACACCAAAGTGTAGTCCCTCCCTCCTCCCCAGGTGCAGAGCAGCACACTGGGAAGATCTGGAGGGCTGACCGGGGGGCAGCTCATTGCCCTTCTATTTTAAACCCAAGGTTTGTTAGTTATCTCCAAGATAACATCAGATGCTGACTTACACGGATCAAGGAGAAAAATCCAGTTCTCCTTCATTAAAAGGAGAACTATTCTGCCTGCAGCCAGTATACAGTAGACATAAATTTGAGAGCTAATGAATGGTATCTCAAGGACTTGAGCTTTGGCAAGGAGCATTACTAGAGTTCTGTTATGAAAGTCATTTCTGTCCTTCCTGAATCCTGGATAAACAGAGGTTTTAAACCCTGGAACAGTGTCAAGAGTTTTATAAAGCTGCCACCATTTGTTTACTCCTGAAGCAGAGTCTGAAAGAGTCTAACAGAGTATATGTCTGTAATTTACTCTGCAGAGTGGGGGACCAGAAAACTAGTGACTATTTTGTGTAATTAAGAGGGAACCAAGGAAACTATTAATAACACATAAAACAATGTAATTAATATGCCATGTTATTTTCTGGTCCTAAACTGTCAGTATCTTCAACTTCACACCTTCCTCTGCACAGATCCACTTGTGGCCTCAGTTCTGCTCACTGGAGATCCTGATCACAGCTTCATGCATGGCACAGAAAGAGTAACCAGTGCCAGCAATCTGTCTGCCAGAATGTATTCTGATTTTTAAACATGGTTTGTCTCATTTAATTCCAAGTTGCAACCACAAAAAATAACTGAAAACTGTTAATCAGAGTGTAAAGAAAGCACAGATTAATGTCAAGAACAGAAAACCCTAGTGATGCCAGTGGGATTTTCTATCCCTGGTCTGTCTTTGCACAGTATATAACTGACTATGTAAGATGTCTAAAACACAGAGCTTTGACAAATAAAAGACTTTCCACTTATAATTTTCCCACTCTCCCTTCTCCTTGCAGTTAATTATCCTATAAAAGGAAGATTTATTGAGGCATGTTCCAATAAATGCTGTGCATTAGCTATAGCTATATATATCCTTAACATTTCAATTCTTGGAGTTCTGTACTTCACACAAATCTTTTTTACAGGACCCCAGCTCCACAGCTCTTACACCAGTTGTTCCCTCACTACAATTCTTGAGGCATTTACCAAGGTTAGAACTTACAGGTGAGCCCACAAACTACCAAACTCTCCAGAACCTTGAGTCTGACAATAGTTTGCTGTGCAACACAATTGTCTTGGCAGAACCTAAGCTGGAGGATGCTCTGCTACACAGGGCGGACAATATTCCTTGCTTTAGATAACAATTGAATTTTAAAAATCCTCTAAAGCAGAGCTAGAATGTACCCATCCATTACATACTGGCAGCAAGTAGTAAATATTTTGCCAAACTAGTTTGTTTGATTATTATTGCAGGGGGAATCACTGTCCAGAGGCAGCTCTGGACTCTTGATAAGTGTCGGGATGGTGCTTGCCTACAGCCCTGAGCTGGGCACACTACACTCAGTGATTAGAGCAGGCACCTCTGTCCTCAGCACTCTGGCTGCCCTGCAGCCCCTGTGAGCCACCTCCCTCCTTGTTCTGGGAAGGCTCCAAATGCACCAGAAAGGCAGCACCCCACCCCTGGGGTGCCAGGCTCTGGGGTCCATTGCCATGGAGACTTGTATGGGCCCCAGCCTTAAATGCCCTCTTGGGGAACGGAGCAGAATTCACTGAACAGAGTTTCCCCCTTCCCTCATGAATCCCTGTGGGATGTCATCCTTGGTGTTGCAGTCTTGACTCAGGCAGCAACAGGAGCTGAACAAGGCATTTCCCTACCTAGGACACGAGGCATTACTGAGCATTTCTTGAGGGTCAGGTTTTCAACCCAGGAACCAGCAGAGCAAACATATATCATCCTAGGCTGGTGACAGAACGGTGACATTGAGTGCTGAGAGCCAGCTGAAAGGTGCAGCTCTGGTTCAGCCTTTGATTTATCCTGGTCCAGCAGAAGCACTGGGGAGCACTGCACAGCACAGCACCTTACTTCTTATTTTGACTTTTGTCTCAGGTGGGTGGGTTCAGAGAACTTAGGGAAAAAAACCTAGCTACCTGAGAGATTTTCCCCAGGATTATAAAATTCTACTTAATATTTCCAACAAAGTCATCAAAAGTATGGTTAAGATGAAGTCCTTGTCACCAAGCATGACAGAGTATTAAAACATTACACAATGAAGCATAAACAACAATGTGCTTCATTTGTCCATTTACTTTACAGTCAGCTGAAAGAGTATTTAGGTCATTACATTTAAAATTCCATTGCATTAACTCATCTCTCAAAAAACACAATACCCAGACATTAGCAGATCTGCTGGGTTTCCTAATACCTCCCTGGAAAGATACAGACGTTCTGATTACTATGACAAAATGTTTCACAGAAATACACACAGCTCTCTGTGTTGGTGGCTGATGGTGGGGACAGTGATGTTGGGCAAACAGTTTTGGCTGATGTCAGAAATATAATTTCAGGACATCAAATTTTAAAAACAATCCCACAGAACTGCAGCCAAGTCCTTGAAAAAGAGAGCAAAGAGTACAGAACAGCATGAGAGATAAAAGATAGCAAATGCTGAGCATGAACACGAGGTGACTGAAGCAGAAGCTGGAAGCGCAGTGAGCTTCCCAGGAACCCAACAGTATCTGGGTACAGCTGCTGGAACTGGGAACTCTTGGGAAGTTACACTGCAAGGGGAGAAAAGTAAAAACAACAAAGTTCTTGAGAACACATTTTATAAAACAGAGACAAATCCGGGATTTAGAGGCATGCCAGGGTTGGAGCGGAAAATAATTCAGAAGAGATTTCCCTGTCTGCATTGCACTTGTCTGCTTTTGAGCACTGTTTCAGCAAACATGCCAGAAAAGGGCTTTTTCTCCTAGCTAAAAAATGTTTTAAATTAGGGGATTCCTTTGCCCAGATCAGGTCTCTCTACCTGACCTATTTCCTCTGGACTTCCCAGCTTCTGTAGAACAGACTTGTACCTCACACTACTTCAGTTTACTGCACACAAAAGTGGAAACCACTGCTACTGATAGAAGGCATTAGAAAATAATAATATTGGTAACAAATTCCCCGAATACATGCACATATAGTATGTGAAGCAAAATTTCAGTTGTGAGAAAAAAATGTAACATACTTAAGTGCAGGTAAAGCTGAGTATACACAGGGTATGGAGCACCACTGTTCATGACGTCTTGAAGGCACCAGCTGTGTCACACAGTCCCATCCAGCAGGAATCCAGCAGAACCCTCAAGACAGTTTGCCAGCTACCAAAACACATTTAAAATTCTGTCTCTAGCCTCCAGTAGCAGTTACAGGGAATACCCACCTTTTAGTAGATACATTCACTGAGTGTCTTTTCCCCCCTGTTTTTCCTCCAGTTCCTTCCATCAGTGTTTTCTGTATGTGCCTTATTAAATTCTGGCATTGACTAGTAAATACTTTGCCAAACAGATGTTTGTTTGTTCAAAATTATTGGGGAACTAGGCTGATTTCTGTGCCTGTGGCTGTATACTATAAATAACTCCCCTGCTTTTTGAATACCTAGGAATTAAAAAGAGAAGTTCAGTAAAGTGTCGATGGGGCTGGAAGTGGCTGCAGTGCTCACCTGACCATCAGCACGTTCAAATGCCATGGGGAGAAAAACAAACCCTTTGAGCCAACTGGACCTTAGTGCAGAATATCTGAAGGCTTTAGCTGGCCTGTCATCCTGTGTGCAATCCAGGCTTTTCTTTTCCCACATGTCTGGCAGTCTGCAGAGAAACCATATGGAATCCCAGCAAACTGCATATGGGAAGGACATGACTATCCAGGGTGAGCACAGGGAAGGGTCAGGCAGGCTCTGCCTGTTTGTGACAACAGTTGTACCTGTAAGGTGCTGCTTCATTGCCTCCCATGAGCTAGGCAATAATTCACAAAGCCATTCTTTAATCTCATACAGAGCATAAAGAGTCCTTAATACAAACTAAGATTTATTTACAAATAATAAATAAATAAATAAAATCTTCCATCATTTTTATTTTCAGAAGTAATTTTTTTTACTACACACTGCTGAAACACTGCATTTCTATTCTTGCTTCTAAAATACATAGCTATTTCCAGAGTTTATTTTCCTATTAATATCCTTTGAAGTTATTCAACATATTCCACATAACACATGTTTAAAAATATCATTTTATGTCATATCTTGGAGCCTGAGGAGTGGATTACATAGAGAAATGAACACAGTAGATGAAGAAGTTTGAGAAGGATTCAAGTCACATTTCGAATCTAAAATCTCCAAATTGGATTTTAAAGCCCCAGTCTCAGGAAGGAGCTGCCATGCAATTTTAATTCTGTCCTAGGCAGGGCCAAGGATCAGAACACAATCCAAAGAAAATATAAGTTGCAAGATTCTTTCTTTAAAATTCAGCCTGAATTGAAAGTATATCCTACACAGAGATAGAATCATGAGGAAGAACTGCACAGTGCTGGAATATCAAGAAAGTGCAGCAACTGGATCAGTGCTGTATTACTGCCACAGAACCAAGGACATCCCTGTTTATTGATGGGAAGGTGGCTGGTTCTGTACAAGCATAACATACTGCATTAGTGGACAATTCTGTGTTTCTTTCCATGGCAAAATTCCTCTCATGCTAAAGGGAACTTTAACAGAAACAAAAAATGTAACTAAACAACTGTTTTCTCTATCATTTGCAGGGAGAGCCTGATGAACCTCCTCATGTCTTACCCAAGTGTGATTACATTATACTGCCTGATTATGTTGAGTGGTTATTAATCACTTCTAAAGCCAATTTGTGAACTTGGCTTAGAAGTCTGTTCTTACATCTTTGTTGATCTCTTTAGCTTTCATTTTAAAAAATGATAAAAAATACCACGAAAACCATTACTGAAACAGATGTGTTCTTTTTCAAACTAGCATGAAAACTCAACTACCTTGCTCATAGAGGAGACTTTGCATGCCACCTTTTTTTCAGCCATTTAATCATGAAGCAAAATTTCTCCCCTATAAGCTTCTGTTTCCATAGTTAAACAAAACCAGACACCAAAAGAAGCGACTTCTAATTTTGAAAATCCCCATTCTCCTGCCAAACATTTGGTTTAGCTCAATCACACAGAGTAGCTCCAGGGTTTTCGCTGCATGAATTTCACTGTATGACATTAAGTGACAATGCACTGAAAAATAATATGTCTAATCATTCAAAGTTAAGTTTTCTCCAAAATACAACACTTTCTCACAAGTTTCTGAGATGCAAATTAAAATTATTTCTGGATTTGTGTTCAAAATGTTCACTTCCATAGGCAAACATTTCCTCCAACTACAGTGAAACAAACAGGAGAATCAAATCAACTTCATTATATTTATTTTATTCTGTAACCTCTGGGCCAGATTCAATAAAAGCTCTATCTGATTTTAGTCTGCGTGACAGAACATTAAAAAGACATGCTATTTATTTAATTTAGCACTCACTACTTTTTTGAGCAACAAAAGATAACTTCCTGCTGACTCTTGTTTACTATGACTTATGCATGAGAATCGTGCTTTAAATAGCTGAAGTCCTTAAGATGTCAAAATCTGGAACTTGGGTTGGAATGCACACAGATCTTATTAATTAACAAGGCCTGGGAAAATAAATGGGATAGAGAAAATATATTTGGGCTCTGGATTCAGCATGAGAACGAAGTCTGCATTCAGATTCAAAGCCAAATCAGAGCTAACGTTCAAGTATGCATGGAATGAGGTCCCTAAGAGTGCTTATTGTGAGATTCCTGCTCTATCAGACACAAATCTCCTGATATTTCCTTCATTTCTAACAAACTCAGAGCAACTTTCTTGATTCCTTTGTCTCTTTAGTCACCTTTATTCAGACACAGGGATTTGTATCCAAGTCCTGCAAATTTGAACCATTTATCTAAAATGATCAGGCTCTATTTGGGAGGAATGTTCTCTCACAGAGTTGTTTGTAGACGAGATACTATTCCACTGTGTGCTACACGTAATAATCTCAGTTCCTTATACTGGATTGGATTCCTAGCTCCATTTTTCCTTTCTGAAAAACTATATTCAGTTTGGAAGCCTCTCCATGTGCAGAATTCCCTCCTGGATTAATGAGGCTGATGTCACCACTGTGCAATTCTGGGTTAAGCCGCAGTAACTCCCCTGATCTCAATAAAGCTGCAGCAGCAGAAAACTCCAGTAATGCAAAAGTGAGTCACACCCAGGCAGCTCTGCATGTGGAAGGGCCCTAGATGGGTCCAAAGAGTAATCAATGACAGCTTTTCATTTTTTACCAAATGCTGGCTGCATTACTCTGCAAAACATGGGTTCAGTACACCGAGGTACACTTAGAAAACTCACACAAAGCAAAAAACCAGAGAATCAATTTCAATGTTAGTGACCCACACACATTGGGACCCGAAGGTATTTGAGATATCAAAGGTTATCGTGTTGTAAGGCAGCAAAACTGATTAAATATTCCTGATTAGATGAAGCCACAGCATATTAATCCTGAATCAAATAGTGTCACATATGGCTTTGTTCTCAGTTTGGTACCTTGGCTATAGCACCATGGGCCAGGATCCAAGTTTGTTATCAAGGAGGTGCTTGTGATTTCTGTCTAAGAACACAACCAGGGTTCAGCATTGCTCCCAGTGTTTGCAGAGCCAGGCAATGTCCATTGCACATCAGTTTGCATATAAATGTTGGACTTTCTTCTTTCCATAACTCCCTTTCCCTGCAACATTTCATACAGAGGGACTGCTAACAAGAAAGAGTGCAGAGACTTTCCCAGCTTTAGAAGCAAACCCATAAAATTTAATGTCCCTGGCATAGTTCTATTTAAAGCACTGGTAAATGAGCCAACAAACTACTGTCCATGAGCATTACATCACGTGTTGCCACATTTCTCTGAGGCTATATAAAGCTGTAATATGTTCACTAATGAATTGTATGGTATGTTCAGGCCATATGGCTCCCCGGAACTGTACAGAACAATGCTGCAGTTATGGGGGTACGGAACAATCACTTTCTGACATGTACATCATCATGTGTTTATGAAATGTCTCCCAGGGAGACCACATGCTAAAATAAACCGTCAATATTTTATTGTTCACTCTCTCGTGTGCTTGTTACAATTTGGTTTATGTTTTATTTGTTTATAAAACCATTTGTGCTAATAACCCAACCATATTTTTTATTTTCCTCTACACCCTAATTTCACTGCTGCTAGGGCAATGCAGAAGAGATGATTGGCTCCAGTTATTTTGTTTCAGAAGTTCCAGCTGCTGACTAATTACCTTGCTGGAAAAGCAAACACGGCTGTTTCTCATATCTACACTGCATTTTCTTATTTCCAAATATGAAGTTACAGGAATCCAAGGCAGTTAATATGTCAGGTTTTATTTACATAGCTCTTCAGTTATCATGTGGAGCAGCATCTCTGCTCAACCTTTTAGATTATAGGAGGATTTTGTTTAAAGACAAAATACTATGGAATGGGTTAAAGTATGTATATAAATTTAAACAAACACAAATAAAAAGCAGAACACTTGGGCTATCTCTGTGCATTATGGTAAATGAAGCCATAATCTCCTAATACCCCTGGTGATGAGGTCTCTCCATTAGCTAATAGCTGGTTTAAAACACAGTCTTATAATAATTCTACCAACTAAATAAACATTTTAAAATGAACACACACACACACATGTGCATAACCATTCCAATTTACAAGGTAGAAAAGAACATTATGTTCCACTGTCTATTTTTCAGTCATTAAATTTTCAGTAGTGTAAGCCTGCATGCAACTGTGTGACCCATAATAAAAAAATACCCCCTTGAAGTTAAAGCAGCTGTGAGGTACCCACCCAGCTCCCTCACAAGGTAGGAGCTTCCTGAGAGAGCAGACCTACCTTTAACAACTGGAGGAATGATAAACCATGCAGGGCATTGGACTGGGCTAGATCTTTTGGGTTCCTGCAGCCATCCATTGTGGGTATGAAAATCCTGGCTGTGCTCAATCAGAAAAGCAAGAGCGTGTTCTTCTCTTCAGCCTGAGCGCTGCTGCCTTTCTGCTTCTTGTCAATATTTAACTAGTTTGTCAAGTTGGATTATATCTCCTGTCCTAAATCCTACTCCTTTAATTCAAGCTAAGTGGGTGTGCTTCCAAGGCAGCTTTTTAGTCCTGTATTGATAGCTTATCAAAGTCGTTTGTTTGGCCTGGAAGGTTTCTTCCTGGGTGCATTTTCATGCATAGGTGATGCAGTTGCCAAACCAGTGCACCAGAGAAACCACCATGGTGAACAAACAGCCATGGTTTCCGTGTTCCACAGCAACAACCACAGAAAACAAGGGCTTTGTTGGATTTTCAGCATTTCTTGATCACTCTTGGCCACAGAATGAAAACATCACTCACAAATTCCAATATACACACACTTTTCAACAAACTAGTATAAAATAATGTGTTTTTTCAGATATTTTTTTAAGCAGAGGCTGAGGGAAGTGCTTCCTTAGGGCTGATCCCACCCTCAGATGTGGCTGCAGCTGCCTTTTCCCTGCAGCTACTCCGGCACAGCCAGAGCTGTTTCTGCTGTCTGCAAACAAACCAGTTCAGTTTGACTTGCTGGAGATGCAGCTACGCACTACTACGAAAAGGCTCGTATGAATTCATGTTTCGTACCACTTATGTACATTTATTTGCACGTTAAGCGTGTCTCTTAGGCACAGGCAATCTGCCAACACTGTTCTCAATGGAACACAATTTTGCTTCCCAAATTAAGAGGTACTAATAATATCAAGCAGCAAAAACAATGATGCAAAACTTGTATAGTGCTTCAAGCTACAGTAGTGAGCATTAAAAAGTCAATTATCACCAGTTCGCTGCAATATTTTGTCTCAGAAGACAGATTTTTTAAAGAATGTTACAATGTCTTAGTTTGGTGTTTTGTTGTTTGGGTTTTGGGAGGTTTTTTTTGGGAGGGGGACTGGGGCTGGGAATACCGACTTTTAAAAATAAACTTTACTTGTTCCAAAAAGGAATAGGATGTAAAAAGGCTACAGGTGTCAAAATAATAGATACAAATATTCCTCACAGATCTTTTTCCCTGTCCTCCCGCTAAGCTTTTTCACAAAAAAAAAAAAAAAA